>JAQHUG010000041.1:616106-639996 GCA_028555095.1 Dicrostonyx torquatus
CTCGAACTCACAGAGATCCGCCTGCCTCTGCCTCCCGAGTGACTTTTCATTTTTGATGGTGGATAAGGACATAAAAATGTATTTGATAGTGAAAGCGTAAAATCCAGTGTGAAGTTGTACAGCCTCAGGATGGCTGTCCTAACTGGATAGTTCACTGAGACTTTGGTTATCATTAATTTCGGTGTGTGATGTTTTTATGACCAAGTTTTTATCTTATTTACTTATTTTTTGATATGCTGACCACTTTTTTAAAAAGCCATTTCTAACAGTGATTTACAGCTGGAAATGTACAGGGCTATTCTGTACAAAACTCCCTCAGGTACCATCAGGTCGTGTTCTAAGAATGAAGACTCAGATTGGACTTCACTGTGCTAGGGTTCACTTCCGTCTCCTGTGGTTAGGTCACTGCACAGGTGGGGAGCACTGCTGAGCTCTGAAGATGCACATTGCTCCTATTCAGCTACATGGACAGGAGCCCATCCTCTCTCTGGGCCAGAAAAGCAAAGTGCCAGATACTAGTTTCCGATGAAGTAGCAATACTCTGGCAGCTGTGTTGTTGCTCCACGTTTTACATTCCCATATATGGCTTTATTTTGTTTTTTGATACAAGTTTATCTGATTAGCCCTGGATGGCTGAGAACCTGCTATATAGACCAGGCTGGCCTCCAACTTAGAGATCTGCCTACCTCTGTTTCCCAAGAGCTGGGATTAAAGGCTTACGCCAACACACATGGCTGTTTTTGTTTTTATTTTTTTATAATAAAGTTATCTGGATTTAGAATAAAAGAGAAAGAATATAGGAGCACCTCAAAATTAAAAGTGAAAAAGAGAGCGGGTCTGGGTATTGAGCTTAACACTGAAATACTTGCCTAGCATGCACAAGGACCCACGTCCAATCCCTAGTGTGGCTCACAAACAACCACAGACATATAATAGCCCCAATACCTGCTCCAACCTGCATGGACTCTGAAAACCTTAGCCTAGGGACCGAAAAGGAATACATGCTATAGGATTCCATTTATGTGAAGGAAACAGCCTCGAAGTCTGCAGAGCAGGGTGGTGCACACATACACCCACCCTGGAGAGGTGGAGTCAGGAAGATCAGGGGTTTAAGGTCATCCTCAGCTACACAAAGAGTTCTGGGACAACCTGGGATGCACAAGGAGATCCCATCTAAAGAAAAATGCAAAAATATGTAAACAAAACATAGACATAGGAGAAGGATTGCTGGGACTCACTGGTCGGCCAAGCTCCATGTTGAATGAGAGCCCCTGTCTCAGGACAATTAAAAAGAGAAAGATAGAACAAGCAACACCTCCTCTGGCCCCCAAGTGTGTGTGTGCACACCTGTACACACGCTCACATGTACATATACAAACAAATGCAGAGAGAGAAAGAAGCAAAAATAAGTGTTTCCGTTGTCTCGATAATGATTTGATGGTCACTTTCTCTCTCTGGTGGCTTAATATGAATGATTGACAGTACAAGACAATAAGTGTAAACAAAAATTTAGGTAGACTGCAGGATGGATGGGCAGATAGAAAGATCCATAAAATGAGGGATGAAATGAGTCTCAACAACTCAAAATTCAGAGCAGTTTCTACCCATGCCTGAAGGTGAGATGGAGTGGCTTCATTCTCCTGGTAAAGCAGGGAACTAACGTCACATTGCTGTTCACTCTGCTTGGTCGTTCAGGGTCTATGCTCATGTGCTGAGCTCCTGTGTGTCTCTGAAGAAAAGTGGGGGTAGGTCAGCAGCCCTACGTTTTTGTTTGTTTTGTTTCTGTGTGTAGCCCTGGCTGGCCTGGAACTCACTCTATGGACCAGGCTGGAGCATCCCCACTCCCATGAGTTCCCCTTTCGGCAGAAGAAAGACCATGGAAGCAAGCCCAGGCTGAGCAGAAGCATCTGGTCTCTGAGCAGATAAGACAAAGGTCAGCTCTACTCTCCCCTGATAGGCAGTTGCCTTTGCTGAGACTTGCCTAGGAGCCCCAGAAATGCCTTGAGCAACACATTTTTCACCCTCACCCAACCCCCACTCTGGAGATAGTTTCATGGAGCCCAGACTGGTGTTGAACTGGGTATGTAGCTGAGGGTAATCCTGAACTTCTGATCCTCCTGCCTCCACCTTCTGAGTACTGGGGTGACAGGCAGGTGACACTGTACCCTGCCACTCACTTTTTAACCCCTCCACCCTTTGGCGAAGCCAAAGCCCCAGTTTCTCCCTTGGGTACCTCAATGAGTTATCTTAGTCAGCTTTCGCCTCTCTAGCTCCAGCCTCCATTCCAAACTCGCACCACATCACAGACTCCCCACTGGACATCACACTGACGCTCTATAAATCTTAAAACCCACTGTCCCATCTCGTTTGTTTTGTGCGCCCATTAACTGGGATCTGTTGAGTGACTTCTCCTGTCCCAGTCGATAAAACAATTGCAAGTGAGTCCTGTCGCCATGGCTTCCAAATGCTCCTGGAATCTGGTCCTTCTTGATGCTCAAGCGTTCCTATTTAACCCTGGGACTGGCACAGTTGTCTCTCCATCTCCCAGGGTCAGCTCTAGCCTGTGCTCCCCATGGCTCCCCAAGCATCTTCCAGAACTTTCAGGAATACACTGCCTTCTCCACTTCTTATAAACCTCAAACCCCTTACTGCTACAGGGTAAAACCTAGACTCCCAAAGCTTCAGGACCACCAAGCTCTGGCCTGAAATATGGCAAGTAGGTCATTAGAAGAAAAAAGAAAGAAAGAAAGAAAGAAAGAAAGAAAGAAAGAAAGAAAGAAAGAAAGAAAGAAAGAAGGCAAAGGCTGCTGTGGTGTGGTTGGTGTGGTTGCTGTGCTGGGACCCAAGTTCTCTCTCCAGCCTTGTATTCTCTTCCCCAGCACAGAAGCATCTAGACTTGGCACCATTGAATGTGCCTAGTATTGGTGTGTGTGCTTAGCTCAGAGACTTGTGTCTGCCTAAAACCTTTCTCTCACCCTTCTCCACCATACCAGAAGTGCCCTGAACCCTTCAAGGCCAGTCGGATGCCATCTGCGCTCCCTGCTGAGATATGACAAATGGGGTGTGGTGAGAAAGGGGTCACCATGAAAACTGAGCAGGGAAGGAAGAGGACCCTGACTCTGCCAAGGACCCTGTTCTCAGCCTGAAGCTTGCTCTTTGTGACTGCTTGGAGGACAGATGCCAACCTTCCTAACTAATAAAGGTCACAAAGGCATTCGCAGAGCAGAAAACACAGAGCTACCAAGTGAACCAAATCCTACTAGGCAACCAGCCGGGGCTCATCTTCACTCAGGATGCCAAACCCCAACGCCATGGTAGGGTGGCGAGCTTCCAGACATAAGAGAGAGGCAAGGGCAGAGGCTGGATAGGATGAGGGGACTGTGCCAGCAGGAGGATTTGAACAATGCCCAAAGGCAACAGAGCACTTTTGTTTCGGATCAGAGTCTGTTAGCCCAGGTTGGCCTTGAACCCTATGTACTGTACCTTAAGATGGCATGCAATAATCCTCGTACATCAGTCTCAAGTTCTAGGAACATCATTGTGCTCAGCCTAAGGCAAATTATGCGTTTTGACTTTTGAGATGGTGTCTCATGGAACCTATGCTGGCCTCATGGGTCTTCCTGTTTCCAACTCCCAAGCGCTAAGATTACAGGCTCATCACACTAGGTGCTCTCAGTCCCAGCACTTAGGAGGCAGAGGCAGGCAGAGTTTTGTGAGTTAGAGGCCAGCCTGGTCTACATGTGGAGTTTCAGTTCAGGCAGGGCTATGGCCAGCCTGGTCTACATAGGAGTTCCAGGTCAGTCAAGGCTATAGAGTAAGTCCTTATCTCAAAACACACAAGCAACATATATGAATTCCAGTACAATATCACCCATGTGCATTCAAGTTTTAGTAGTCTATGCTACAGCACAGGCAAGGAAGGGTTAATAGTAATTTATTGTACATTTCAAACTTATTAAGGGGTCTTAATCAAAACCAGAAACTGAATTCTAAGCATTTAGGGTCTGGGGACATGTAAGTGGGGAGCCCTTAAAAGGTTCTTGGAAATAAAATCCTGAAAAATTCCAAGAGCAGTGGGCATGGCTCCCTGGGCTATGCTACCAACTATTCCAAGAGCAGTGGGCATGGCTCCCTGGGCTATGCTACCAACTATTCCAAGAGCAGTGGGCATGGCTCCCTGGGCTATGCTACCAACTATTCGGAGGCTAAAGTCAGATTGATAGTTCAAGGACAGCTTGAGCTACACAGCAAAACATTTCTCAAAACAAGTAACAGGAAACCCCTTTCTCTCTTCTTAATTTTAATTTTATTTATTTATCGACTTTTTTTATTTATTTTTGAGACAGAGTTTCTCTGTGTAACAGTCCTATCTGTCCTGGAACACATTCTGTAGACCAGGTTGGCCTCCGCATCCTAAGTGTTGGGATTAAGGGAGTGCACCACCATCACCCGTGAAACCTCTCTTTCCAAATTTTATCTGTGTATGTGTGTAGGGGGTGTATGTTGCGTGTGGGAAGGAGGGTGTATTTACCTCATTGCATGCGTGGCAATCAGGACATCTTGAGGGAGTGGGTCCTCTCTTTCCACCACATGGGTTTCAGGGTTCAAACACCTGCCTTCGGGCTTGATGGCAAGCACCCTTACCAACCGTGCCAACTTGCCAGGCACCAGGTCAGAAAAATATCAAGATGAAGTCAGTCCTGTGTGGGTTCATTTCTCTCTGGTTCCTACTGAGTCAAGATCTCTGCAGTCTGGGACACAGGAAGCTGAGCCGGGGTAGATGCTATCACGTAAGGAATGTGGGAGAGTGGACAGCAGCGAACAACCGCATTGAAGGAGTAAGTGGAGAAGAGGCCACTGAAGGAGCCGCAGCTTAGGAGGCCAGAGTCGCTGGTGGGCCAGGACCCCTCCTCCAATAGACCTCCCTGTATTAACTTGCCCTTCAGAGGCCCACCCCCAGGACACATTCCTCCTTTAGATATGCTAACAGAGGCCAAAGGGTAAAGGTCGAGGCTTGCTCAGTCTCCCAGCCTTTGTGTCTCTCTCAATCGGCTGCATATCTTTGCTCTGACCCATTATGGACGATTCACACGGGAGCTATCTCCATTTCAGTTTCTGGGAAGAGGATGCTACACTGACTTCCCATGATGGTGTGGGATGTGACCAGGGACACAAGCCCAGTAGACTCTGAGTTAGGTTCAAACCGAGGCTCTGCCAGGAGCGGTACAACTGACTGTTGTGACATAAGCCTCAAGGCTCTTGTCTGTGCAGCAGGGGAATCTAAATCGCTTGGTAGGCAGAGGTGCTCTAAAATGTCCAGTTTATAATGTGTGTGGTCGATTCTACACTTACTGCTTCCCTTCACGCCGTGTTCCACAGCTATGGCGCAATCAGGCTATGACAGCTGAGCAGGAAAATGCAGAAACTGAGGACAGCCCCGGTCTTCCCAGTGAGAAGGGTCTGAAGGAAGGGAAAGGGACTGAATTCGGGTCCACAGCTAGAAGAACGGATTGACTGACGGACTCACCGACTGGTTTGCTGTACCAGGCTGCTTACACGCTAGATTAGCATTCTAATACTGAGTCAGTTCTTTATCTTTACAAAGGCTATTATTATTTTTTAAAATTGGCATGTGTTTATGTGTTTGCATCCATGCATGTGAGTGGGGAGGTCAGAGGATGCTGGACATCTGTCTCTGCTTTATTCCCTGTGACAAGGTCTCTCACTGAAACTGAAGCTCTCCATTTTGGCTAGGATTGCTGGCCATGGAGCACCTTACCTCTGCCCCTTAGTTCTGGGGTCATAGCCATGTGAAGCCTTGCGAGTTTCTCTGTGTAGCTCTGGCTGTGCTGGAACGCTGTAGATCACAGAGATCCTCCTGCCTCTGCCTCCCACCGTCAGGCTCTTGCCTACTTTTATAGTGTGCTAGGCATTCAGACTCGGGTCCTCGCGCTGCACAGCAAGTATTCTTTTTTTTTTTTTTGTGAAATAGAATTTATTGTGGCTCTGATTATGTACATATTCTTTACAGTGAGCCACACACCCAGTCCTCTAATGATTACTTTCCTGTCTTTTCTTTTTTTGTTATTTTGAAACAGGGTCTTCTGTGGTTCGGCTGGCCTTGAACTCCTGACCCACTTCCTCCACCTGCCTGAACACTGGGATTACACAGTGCTAGGCTTACAGGTATGCAATACAACGCTGTGTGTGTGTGTGTGTGTGTGTGTGTGTGTGTGTGTGTGTGTGTGTAATGGTGTTAGGCTGGTCTTGAATTCCAAATGGTGGGATTATAGGTATATGCCATCAGGACTGATATCATCCCCAAGTGATTCTGAAACTGAGCTGAGAGAGCTACAGGACTTCCCCAGGCAGGACTCAACCCTCTTTTTCTTGTACCTCTGTATAAAGAATTTATTTTACAGCTGGGTGGTGGTGGCCCTTTAATCCTAGCACTCAGGAGGCAGGGGGCAGGGGAATCTCTGTGACTTCGAGGCCAGCCTGGTATACAGAACAAGTTCCAGAACAGACAAAGTTACACAGAAAAACCCTGTCTCAAAAAAACAAAACAAAACAAAAAGAAAAACCAAGAAAAAAAAAAGAATTTATGTTACATAACTGGGCATGATGTTATGGTGATGGATGCCTATGAACTCAGCAGTTAAGCATTAAGGGGCAGAAGGATCAGAAATTTAGGGTCATCCTCAGCTATATACTGAATCTGAAGACAATGTGGGCTACAAGAGATGCTGTGGCAAAAAACAAAACAAATGAATCCAGTCAGTTTATGGATCTCTAGGAGATCAAGGCCAGCCAGGTCTACACAGTGAGTTCCAGGATAGCCAGAGATATATAGTAAGACCCTGTCCCAAAAACAAACAAACCCACAATTTGCTGGATTGGTAAACTACTTCTCCGTGGGATGTTCTATCCATCCCATATCGGAAATTCCCAGAGGGCCAGACCCCTCCTAAACTGGATATAATTATTCTCAAATCAACAATCTATTGAGTCAAACCTCTTCATCCAAAACAATAATCTTATTATCAGAGGGCAACTGGAGCTTCCTAATTTATTAATATATTCTCTCATTTGCAGTTGCCCCCTAAGTTCTCCACAGCATGAATAATTGAGAATTCACAGAATTCTGGGGTTGGGCTAGGACGGATGAAAAGAGAAAGGAGCTAAGCAGAGTGAGTGACTCGTGACTACAAGCCCAGCCTCGCTCTGGGAGAGGAAGTCTGGAGGATCAGCAGTTCAAGGCCAGCCTGGGACACAGGAGACTGCTAAAACAAAACAAACCAAAACCCTATAGTCCCCTCACTCAGGAGGCTATGGCAACAGAATGATCCCATGTTTCAGCCTAAAGTACAAAGTAAGACTTGAAGGAGGAGGGAGAGGAGAGGAAAGTAGGAAAGGAAAGGGGCTGCCGCGAAGGCTCAGTGGCCTAGAGCATTAGCTGATATTGTAGAGTATTAGAGTTCAGGTCCCGGCACCCACATGGAAGCTAGCAACTGCCTATAACTCCAGGTCCAGTGGATCCAACACCTTCTTCTGGCCTCTTTACTTGGTATCTGCATGTATGTGAATGTGCACATGTGCACACACAGATAAAAATAAAATAAACCGTAGGTTGACTATGGTGGCACATGGTTTTAGTCCCAGAAATGAGGAGGCAGAGAGGCCAGCTTGGTCTACATAGTGAGCTTCAGGTTAGCCTGATCTACACAGTGAGACCTTATCTAAGACAATGTGTGCACAGGTCCCTGGTCTAGCCTTCGTTTGTTGGCTCAGAGAGATAGTCAGTGAAGAGCTTGCCTTATAAACGTAAGAATCCAAGTTTCATTGCAGAACCTATGGAGATATATACCTGTAAATACTATATTTTAAAATATATTTAATATATCACGAATGTATTTTAATGTACTCTTAAAGTTGACTGAGAGAATACTAATATATTTAAACAGAAAATAAGTTGAGTCCAAATTAGACCCTTTTCAGCAAACTCAGCCCCTAGAAGACTTCTACGCTCAAATGTATTGTTTTGTTATCCTCATTTTACGGGTGAGCCCAGCAAAGCACAGAGAGGTGAACTAAACTCTCTGGGTCACACAGTCACAGAGCATTTGAACCCAGATCAGAGGAATCCCAGATTAGGATTTAATGATCAAACTAAGTGGATCAGAGCAGGCAGCAGCCAGAATCAGGGACACAACAGACAAATGGACGGAAGCTCACTGTTGTTCCCAGGCCCAGTGAGAAGCCAGAGGGGGATGAGTGAGTCCGGGAACCCAGGCTAAGGCACAGAGCTGGCCACAGCCTGCAGACTGCCCAGACTCCCTGGCACAGGGAAGAAGACATGGGAAGGGAAATTCCTCTAGGAAGAGAACACATTTTTGAGCAATTTGTGTTTCTGTTGGGTCATCTCTGATTTCAGACCCTTGGTATCTTTCTTGAGTTACAGAGAAGAACATCTTGGAAGAGACAAGAGGTGGAACTGGGGTGGCAGTGTCTTTCTGAGGAAGGGGGCTTTCTGCCCTGCAAGTCTGGCCACCACCCAGCTCCTCTCCTCCTGACCAGGAAACAGTGACTTCTCCTGCCTAGCTTCCTCGTTCTCTCCACTAGAGGCCGGAGGGAAGGCTTGAGAGCACTAGCTGCTCTTGCAGAGGACCCAGGTTCAATTCCCAGCACTCACATAGTGGTTCACAACCATCTGTGACTCCAGTTCCAGGGAATCCTGTGACTTTTTCTGATCCCAGGCATCAGGCACACATGCTATATGGTGCACAGCGCATAGAAATGTATGCAGGCAAAACAGCCATACACATAAAATTTAAAAAATGGTATTAACAAATGCTTAAAAAGAAACTCAGTATATGAGCAACTCAGCATTGTTAGATCCTCGTGGAAAGCTTGAAATGGGACACCCCAAGATTTGAATGCCAGCCCCACCACTTTTGAGCTTGGATAGGGGACTGAGCCTCAGTTGCTTCATTTGTAGAAGAGGACTATCCATTTCAGCCGAAAGGCATGAAGAGTTAAATGCTGAGTGAGGAGAGAGGGGCAAAGATCATGGCATGCAGTGGGTATTCCATGGACAGTGGCTCCTGTGTGCCAGGCAGTGTTGGTAGCTGGAAATCAAAGAGCATGTTCTCTGTGAGCTCCTGAGTGGGAAGAGAATTGCTGACTCAGTATGATGAGATGCCTCCTGTGGGCAGACTTTCCTGTCCTGCCATTCAGTTCCCAAATAACCACATAGAGACTTAATATTAATTATAAATGCTCAGCCTTTAGCTTAGGCTTGTTTTTAGCACACCCAGCTCCCCAGCAACTGCTGGACCCCCTGGAGGCCATGTGGAGCTCATGGCATCTTTAGGCCCAGTGATGGCTATGTGGAACTACCTGGCACCTCCCCAGTCCCTGGGATCTAAGTCTCAACATTAGTGATTCCAACGCCCTCAATGTCCCCAGCAACGGAGCACGGGTATTATCTGCCTTCCAGCCTCCCCTCTTCTAGGTTAAATCACTATAAATGCTTGGGATGCTTTCTCGTCCCATTCTTTATAGCAAATTCCCTTTGAAAGGCCAAACTGGGTCTGTGAGACTGCTTGTGGATAAAGCACCTTGCTGCCAAGCCTGATGACCGCCTCCTTGAGCTCCTTGTCCAGGACACAGTGGAAAGCGACAACAGATCCCACAAGCTGTCCTCTGACCTCCACAGGTGTGTGATGCATGAACCCTCTATCGCTACCACATACACAAAGTAAGTAAATAAATGCTAAAATAGTTTTTTTAGAATTATTTAGATAATCTTACTTAAATAATTTGGAGGTTCTAGGGGTCTGACCTTGGTGCTCTACATACATGTTATAGCTGAGTAGTTTGGTGTTCTCGTGGGAGTAGGAGGTTGTCTCTGACTCTTGCCCACTTGTATGACCCTTCTCTTCCTGTTGGGCTGCCTTGTCCATCTTGACGTGATGGTGTGTGCCTGGGTCTTATGGTAGTTTGCTATGCTGTGTTTGATAGATGTCCCTGGGAGGCCTTCTTTTTTTCTAAGGGGAGAGGGGAGGTGGTGGGGTAGAGACTGGGGTGAGGGGAAGGAGGGGAAAGTGTGATCAGAATGTAATAGCTGAGAGAATAATAATATAAAAAAGTTACCAGATGTGATAACTCACTCTTGTAATTCAACCCTTAGGAGGCTGAGACAGGAGGATTACTAAGGGTTTTAGGACAGCCAGGGCTACAACAGTAAAAACAAGCAAATAAATAAATAAATGCAAAAGGTCAGAGATCAATAAAAAGGGAGTTTGATTTTTCTTTTTCTTTCTTTTTTTATAATTTCTTTATTTTTATTTTGTGTGCCTTGGTGTTTTGCCTGCATGTATGTCGGTGTGAGGGTGTCAGATCTTGGAGTTACAGACAGTTGTGAGCTGCCATGTGGGTGCTGGGTATTGAACCCAGGTCCTTTGGAAGAGCAGTCAGTGCTCTTAACCACTGAGCTATCTCTTTAGCCCCTTTTCTTTCTTTTTGAGACAGGATCACATCTCATTATATAGCCCAGGTTAGCTCCAAATGTCAGAGATCCTCCTGCCTCTGTTTTCCAAATGGGAAATGAGTCAGCCATCATGTCCCTCCTTCCCTTTCTCTCTCCCTCCCTTCCTGAGGTGCTGGGGGTTGAACTTAGGGACTCAAGAATGCAAGGCAGATACTGCAGTGCATCCTTGCAGCGCTAGCAAGCACTACCCCAGCCCCTGTACGTTATTTCCATAATTCTGGCCATTGTCACTACATTCAGAGCACAGAAGACAGGAAACCGTGTTGGAGGAGATTACTTCTTGCTGGCTCAACACAAAACGCTGACATTAAGGGAGATAGCACTTAGCTGGCAGCAAAGGGTGTGAAATTTCAGGGTTATTGCAGATGAGCCCCTGCACTAGGAACCATGAAACCCTATGCTAGAGATGGGGAAGAATCTCTGATAGTGTTGCCTCAAACTTTGACAAAAACCACAGTACTTATTTTGGGGGGGCAGACATGGTAACACTCACATTTAGTCCTAGCACTCAGGAGGCAGAGGCAGGTGGATCTCTGAGTTACAGGTCAGCCTGGTCTACAGAGAGAGTTCCATGAAAGGCAGGGCTATGCAGAGAAACCCTGTCTTAAAACACCCGCCCGAAAAAAAAATTTTTTCTGGAGACAGCTTCTCACTCTGTAGCCCAAGCTGGCCACAAACTCCAGTCCTCCTGCCTCAGCCTCCTAAGAACTGGGATTACAGGTGTGAGCCTGTATGGTATTATCAACAATAACTTGGGAAGCTCAAGTGAGCTCTTGTTGCTGTTATTTGTGGGTTTTTAAAATCTGGGTTTTATTATGCAGTTTTGGCTGACTTTGAACTTACTATGTAGACCAACCTGGTCTCAAACTCATGACGAGCCTGCCTCAGCTTCCAAGGTGTCAGGATTACTTAAGTATCTTACGAATTCCTGCTTGAAATGACCCTTTTCTAGTTCCTAGTATTCATATCAGGAGGCTCAGAAAACTCTGTAACTCCAGCTCCGGGAGATTTGATGCCATTGACCTCCAATTGTACCTACATATACATACACATGCCACCATACCCACACAGACACACACAGATCCACACAGACCCACACACACAGAGACACACACACACACATCTCCAACCATACAAGATACCTTTTTTTTTTTTTTGAGATGGTTCTTTATATAGACCTGGCTGGTCTTGAACTTGAACTCACAGAGACCTCCCTGTCTGCTGCTGCCTCCACAGGGCTAGGATTAAAGGTGTTCATGCCTGGCTAGTTTTCTTTTATTCTAAAGAAAATATATATAAAATCAGTATAATATGAAGTTGCAAGCAATGGGTATGCAGCTTAACGGAGGAAAAGAAGCAGGCACTGCAATCCTAGCACTGAGAAGGTAGAGACAGAAGTCTAAGGACATCCTTGGCTATATATCAACTTTGAGGCCAGCCTGGGCTACATGAACATCTGTTTCCAGGAAAAGAAGAAAACCAATACCCACACAAAAGGTGTGATGGTGTACCCCTATAGTCCTAGCATCTCAGAAGAGCCAGGGACCAGCACGTTAAGGTCACACTCGGGTTCCTCGTCAGTCTGAAGCCAGCCTGGACTGCATGGATACTTTTGCAAGAAAATAATTTTTTTTTTGGTTTTTTCAAGACAGAGTTTCTCTGTGGCTTTGGAGCCTGTCCTGGAACTAGCGCTTGTAGACCAGGCTGGTCTCAAACTCACAGAGATCCGCCTGCCTCTGCCTCCCAAGTGCTGGGATTAAAAGCGTGTGCCACCACTGCCTGGCGAAAGATGCGGAACCTAATCTGCCTGAATCTCAGATTTTCCTTCTACCTAAATCTTGCAAGGCTGTCCCGAGGACTCAGTAAATACTACATGTAAGGTGCCTGCTCTGCTCTGTGGTGCTCTCCTCCAGCTTGTGGTAAAAAAGACAACTGAGACTGTGATCAGTCATTTAAGGTCACAGAGCTGAGGGGACACCCTTCAGGAAATCTACACTTCAAGTTTATATTAATAATCTTATTTCCTCTCATTCTTCTGCCCCATTCAAGGCAGGAAATAGATCCTTGAGTGTGGTATGTGTATATGTGCTCATGTAGTATGTGCTTGCACATACGTGTGTGGGAGGGCATGCTCCATGTATGTACATGTAGATATCAGGTGGTTTTCTCTGCAGCTCCCCACCTTTTCTTTTTCTTTCTTTCTTTCTTTCTTTCTTTCTTTCTTTCTTTCTTTCTTTCTTTCTTTCTTTCTTTCTTTTTTGTTTGTTTTTTGAGACAGGATTTCTCTGTGGCTTTGGAGCCTGCGCTGGAACTAGCTCTTGTAGACCAGGCTGGTCTCGAACTCACAAAGATCCGCCTGCCTCTGCCTCCCAAGTGCTGGGATTAAAGGCGTGCGCCACCACTGCCCAGCCACCTTTTCTTTTTTAATTTTTTTTCCTGTTTTGAGACAGAGTCTCTCAATGTATCTCTGGCTGACCTAAAATTGACTATGTAACCCAGGCTGGCCTTGAACCCACAGAGATCTGCCTGCCTCTGCCTCCCTGGTGCTGGAACTAAAGGCGAGTGTCAACCACATCTGGCTCCATCTTTATTATTATTGTTGTTGTTACTATATTTATTTTTAAATACATGTCTATATATGTGACTATGTGTGGCTTGTACACATGAGCCCATGGATTCCAGAAGAGATTAGATGCCCTGGCTTAGAGTTACAGAGGTTATGAGTCACCTGACATAGGTGCTAGGAACTGAACTCAGATCCTCACAGGAAAAGCAAATGCCCTGAAACACTGAGTCTCCGCAACCTCCCCATCATAGTGTCTGAGACAGGTCTCCCCCGGTCCTGCAGCCACCAGGTCTCTCCCCAATGCTGAGTCTCTGCAACCTCCCCATCATAGTGTCTGAGACAGGTCTCCCCCTGGTCCTGCAGCCACCAGGTCTCTCAACGCTGAGTCTCTGCAACCTCCCCATTATAGTGTTCTGAGACAGGTCTCCCCCTGGTCCTGCAGCCATCAGGTCTCTCACGGGTCCTGCAGTCATCAGTTTGACTGTGATAGATGGCTGGTGAATGCCAGGAACCCTCCTGTCTCCCATCACAGGAGTGCTAGAATCAGTGTGTCTCACACTCAAGGTTTGTGCCCGTTTTTTTTTTAAAAACCTAGAAGCATTATCTAATTTTATTCTTCTAGTGGTCCTATAGAATCAGTGTTCATTATCTCCATTTTGTGGCTAAAGAAACAGACTCAGAGTGATTTAAGATCTTACATAGAAATAAAACCAACAGAGCTGGTGCACACCTATAATGTCAAAACTGGCGAAGTTTGGCAGGATTTCAAGGTTGAGACCAGTCTAGGTTACAGGTCAAGATCTGGTCAAGATAAATAAATAGTTGTTATTTGTTATATAGTATATCTAAATACACATAAAGTTGTTTGTAAAAATAGCAGGAACAGAGCCTGGAAAGTTCTCAGTACAATGCTAAAGATGCTACAAACAAAATAAATAAGTAAAAATAAAAGATAATCAATGTATTGCAGATTGAATGTAGAGACAGATGCAGGAGGACTGTGAGCTCTGGGCTCGCACAGACTAAACAGACTGTCTCTAGACAGATGCAGGAGGACTGTGAGCTCTGGGCTAGCACAGGCTAAACAGACTAGGCTAAACAGACTGTCTCTAGACAGATGCAGGAGGACTGTGAGTTCTAGGCTAGCATGGGCTAAATAAACCATCTCAAAAGAGAAATAAAATTGGTGGACTGATTTTGAGTGAGGTAACCCAGACACAGAAAGACAATCATGACATGCACTCACTCAAAGGTGGTTTTTAAACATAAAGCAAAGAAAGCCAACCTACAAACCACAATCCCAGAGAACTTAGACAATAATGAGGACCCTAAGAGAGACATACGTAGATCTAATCTACATGGGAAGTAGAAAGCAGAAAAAGACAAGATCTCCTGAGTAAATTGGGAGCATGGGGACCTTGGGGGAGGGTTGAAGAGGGGAAGGGAAAGGCAGGGAGGGAAGCAGAGAAAAATGTAGAGCTCAATAAATATCAATTTAAAAAAAGAAAAAAATCAAGTTAAAATGTGAAAAAAAATAGATGGGCTGGCAATATGGCTGTTTGGGTAAAAGCACTTTCCATACAAGCCTGAGGAACCTTTAGTGGAAGGAGAGAACCTCAGAATTCACAAGCATCTACGACACACATGCCCACAGTTACACACCCACAACACAGACACTATCCTAGAACAGTGAAGAAAGGAGAAAGAAGTGTGTTCCCGGTGTCCTGTGCAAAGTGAGCTTGTGTGGATGTAAGTGATGAAAGTTCCCTGAGGCTTCAGGGCGTTTCTCCTGGCTATGCTCTCCCTTGCTCACTGGACATTGTGAAGGAGGTAAAGAATATGTGCTAATTACTGTGGTGTGACCAGGGAGCTTAGACAGCCCTGGCTCTTGAATCCCAGGTCATAAACCCTATCTTGTCCAAGGTAGCTTGGATAAGACCTTAGGTCCTGGAAGCTTCCTCCTTCCTCCTCTATAAAATGCTGGCTGAGGCTGGTGACCTGAGGTTTTGTTTTTGTTTTTGTTTTTCAGAGACAGGGTTTCTCTGTAGCTTTGGGGCCTGTCCTGGAACTAGCTCTTGTAGACCAGGTTGGCCTTGAAGTTACAGAGGTCCGCCTGCCTCTGCCTCCTGAGTGCTGGGATTAAAGATGTGTGCCACAACCGCCTGGCTAACCTGAGTTTTATCCCTGCTATGGTGGGAGACTCTCAGAAGCTGTCCTTGGACCTCCACATGTGTGCCAACCTTCATGAACAAAACAAGTACATAAATAGTGTAATAATTTGTTTTCAGTTATGTTAACATCACATAAAGTTATTCATAATAACAGCTAGGACAGAGCCTGGGATGTGTTCAGGACCAAGGTGAGGATACCACAAACGAAAAGCATCATGGGTGAGGTTCATCTGATGGTCTTGGACCTTCTTATCAGTTTGGACCTGAGATATTTGAAGACACTGTGAGTGTGCATGCGCGTTTGTATGTATATGTACGTGTGTGCATGTGTGTGAGTGTGAGTACATGTGTGTACTGTGTGACTGTGCACGTGTGCATGTGTGTGCATTGTGTGAGTGTGCACATGTGTGTGTACATCTGCATGTGTGTGAGAGTGTGCATGTGTGTGTGTACATCTGCATGTGTGTGAGAGTGTGCACATGTGCGTATGTGAGTGCGTGTGCATGTGTGTGTGTGTGTGTGAATGTCTGTTGTGTTCCCACATGGCTCTCCACCATTCTTTGAAGATCAGATCTCTCACTGATTATCTAGACTAACTGATCAGCAGAATCTGGGGATACACCTCTCTCCATCCATCCCACATAAAGTTTACAGAGACCAGGCCCTGCTATGTATGTGGGTGCTGGGGAGCCAAGCTCAGCTCAGGTGCTGATGTTTGTACAGCAGGCACCTCATCCACTGAGCCATCTCCCAGCCCCTGGAAAATAGAACATTAAAGGGAAGACTTTATTTATTTATTTATTTGGTTTTTTTCGAGACAGGGTTTCTCTGTGGCTTTGGAGCCTGTCCTTGAACTAGCTCTTGTAGACCAGGCTGGTCTCGAACTCAGAGATCCACCTGCCTCTGCCTCCTGAGTGCTGGGATTAAAGGCGTGCGCCACCACCGCCAGGCAAGGGAAGACTTTAAAGGGGCACTGAGTTGAGAGGAAAAGGGAAGGAGATGGGATGAATGGTCCCCGGGACTCCAGATGGCCGCACATGGCTGAGCTGGGAAGAGAATGGTCCCACCCTGCTCTGCCCCTCCCACATGTGTCTGGGAAATGTCAGTGAGATGCTAGGCTGGAAAACACTGAAGAACACTACAATACCCAGAGAGAGAATTACAAATACTTCTGAAATGCATCCCAAATCTCCTATCTCAGCAAGCTATGCCAAATCCCTGCTGAACAGCACGGCTCTGTTCTTCTCTACATCCTGGCACCATTACTAATCAGGACTTCCTCTCTTGCTCGAGAGGTCGACTCCAGGCCTTTAATTCCAGTCTTGGAGCCTTTACACAAAGAGGCAAGCTGATAAACCCAACCACATTCCTGCCATTTCCCTTTCTCTGGAAAAAAAAAAAATGGAAACAACCAAAACGTCCCAACTGTAGAAGACTCAGTAGATGAGCTGCCTTATAATGTACAAGTTTAGAATGTTGGGGCGTACAGTATACACTACTTTGTTCTCAAGTTGTGTGTGTGTGTGTGTGTGTGTGTGTGTGTGTGTGTGTGTGTGTATGGGCCAGTGAGAGCAGACTTGTGGGGGTCAAAGGACAACCTCTGTAAGTCGGGGTCTCTCTCATCTCTTCTCACTGTATATTCGAGGCTAGCTGTCAAAAAGCTTACAGATGACTTTTCTGTCCCACATTCCATCTTGTAGAAATTACGGATATACACTCTATCTTGTTTTTGGTTTTTGTTGTTTTTTGGGGGGGGGTGTTGTTGTTGTTTTTGTGACAGGGTTTCTCTGTGTAGCTTTGGTGCCTATCTTGGAACTAGCTTTGTAGACCAGGCTGGCCTCGAACTCACAGAGAGATTGGCCTGCCTCTGCCTCCCAAGTGCTGGGATTAAAGGCGTGCACCACCACTGCCCGGCCTTTTTTGGTTTTTGCATTCTTTTTAAAAGGAGCTTTTTATTTGTTTGTTTGTTTTTCTGTCCTAGAACTCACTCTGTAGACCAGGCTCGTATCAAACTCACAGAGATCCACCTGCTTCTGCCTCCTGAGTGCTGGATTAAAGGTGTGCACCACCATTGCCCGGTTGCATCTGGTTTTTTAATGTGGATTTGGGGAATTGAACTCAAGTCCTCAGGTTTGTGAGTTCTGCTTTTACTTACTGGTCCATTTTACTAATCCTATTTTTTAAAACATTTATTCATTTATTTAGTTTATATGCATTGGTGTTTTGGCTGCATGTATGTCTGTGTGAGGAGAGTGCCAGATCCCCTAGAACTGGAGTTATAGACAGTTGTGAGCTGCCATGTGGGTGCTTGGAATTGAACCCAGGTCCTCTGGAAGAGCAGCCAGTGCTCTTAACCACTGAGCCATTTCTCCAGCCCCGTTACTAGCCCTATTTTATTGCTTTCTGTTTGTTTTGTAAGTTGGGAGTCTCTGTGTAGATCAGATTGGCCTTGAATTCAGAGCTCCACCTACCTCTGCCCTCCAAGTGCTGACATTAAAGGCATGAGCCACTACATTCGGCCCCATTTATTTTTTGAAGCAGGGTCTCATGTAGCCCAGACTTACCTCAAACTTATGCTTGTGTGTGTGTGTGCGTGCACACACGTGTGCTTATGCATGGGAGAGCAGAGGACAACCGTGGGTATCATCCACAGAAACATCCCTTGCATGGCCTTTGACACTCGCCTAGCTCTCATAGGCTAGAATGGCTGGCCAGTGAGCCCCAGGGGCCTCTAGTCTCTGTTTTCCCAGGGCTAGGATTGTAAGCATACATCATGCCAATGTTTTCCCCAGGGTTCTGGGGATCAAACTCAGATCCTCATGCTTGTGTGGCAAGTACTTTATTACCCAGTCCCCACTACTTGGTGAGGTTGTTTTATGTTGTGTGTTTTGCTTCTGACTTTGAACTTCTGACTTTCTTTCCATCTACCAAGTGCAGGGATTGCAAGTGAGAACCAATTCACATAGTTCATGTGGTGCTGGGGATGGAGCCAAGGACTTCATTCATGCTGCATAAACACTGCATCAACTGAGCTTATCCCCAGCTCCGGACCTTCTAGTCTCTATAAATTATGTGTACACGTGTGTCTGTGTCAGGGTGTGCACGTGTGAGCAGGTGCCCTCAGAAGCCGGCAGTGTCGGATCCCATGGAGTTAGACACAGGTACTGGAAACAGAAGTGGGGTCCTCTAGAAGACCAGCGCATGCGCATAAGCACTGAGCAGTCTCTCCAGCTCGCATGATCTATATTTTGAAAGCATCCATGAGGCCTAGAGGTAGAGCTCAGCACAGGTCTGTGGTCATAGCACTGAACATACCCAGTCTTGTCTGAATACTTGTTCAGCATGAGTGAGGCCCTGGGTTCTGTCCAAAAGAACAAATGTGTGAGCGATAATAAGAACTACCATGAGCTTAGAAGAGGGTCATAGTTACCAGTGTGAGTTCTGGCTTGAACTTGGTTTGATTCCCAGATGTCCGAGGTACCAGCTGTGTGGCCTTGCTGAGTGTCTGTGTCTCTCTGCCTTAGTTAGACATCAGAAAAATGACAACAAAAACAAAATCTCATTCCATAGTCAGGCTCCCTGCCTGGTTTATCTGTTTTGTTTTGTTTTGTTTTGTTTGTGGTGCTGGGAATGGAAGCCAGGGTCTCACAATGTTAGGCAAGTCCTTAGCCTCCAGCTCCTGCCCGGTTTCACATCTGGTTCTGTTATTTTTTAGCAGCTGTACAATCTGAGTTGGGTAGACTCTCTATCCCTTGCTTGTTTTCTCATCTGTAAACAGGATATCACACACAAGTATTTGAGGCTAAGAAGTTTTTTTTCTTTAATGTGTGTGTGTGTGCACATGCCACATGTATTTGGGTGCCCTCCAGAAATGGATATCAGATTCCCTGGGGTTGAAGTTACAAGCAGTTATGAGCTGCCTAACATGGGTTCTGGGAACAGAACTTTAGTTCTTTGTAAGAGTAGCTTACTCCCTTCTTCTGAGCCCCCTCTCTTAAGTCCCCCATCTCTACAGCCCCCATATCTCCAGCTCTCATCTCTAGAGCTCCCTCCAGCCCCACTCTGCAGCCACCATCTCTCTAGCTCCCATCTTTCCATCCCCTCTCTAGCCCCCCTCTCTCCGATCCCCATGTCTTCAGCGCCCCTCCAGCCTCCTCTCCCCCTTCTTGGGCTTTGTTTAAAGACAGGATCTCACGTAGCTAAGAGCTGTCTTCAAGCCTCCCATGTAGCCAAGGATGACTTTGAACTCCTAATCCTCCTGAGTCTACCTCTCCAGTCCTGGGATTACAAGTCTGAGCCACTACCCCCAGCTCCCTCTTCCTCTGAGAGGAAACAGCTGGAGCTCACATCGGTCTGGTAGGAAAACACTAAGCAGAACTCAGCGCACAGTTATACAGAAGCAGCTTATACACCAGTTATACAGAAGCAGCTTATACACCAGTTATACAAAAAAACCCACTGCCAGTTTACAGAGGGCCCCTAGAGGAGGCTCCCCAGTGCCCAAGTTAGAAAGGGTCACAGAGGGGTAGCCACCTGTTGAACCACAACCTACTTCACTTCCCATCTTGATTCTTCCTCTGGTAAATTCTGCCACCACTATCACTTCAACCCTGAAAGGGACTTGGGGTACAAAGATGGCTGACCAATCTGGTATTTCTCTTGAGCCTATCAGGGTCTTATGTAGTACAAGCTGGCCTTGAACTTGCTGGGCAGTTGAGGAAAGCCTTTAACATCCTGATCCTTCTAAGTCCTACAAACGCTAGTGTGTGTCGTCGGCTATGACCTAATAGTTTTCCATAGCTCTTTGCATAGAGCAGAACTGGGGTAATCAATATGACACATTATACTTTTCAAAAATTATGTGTGTTTGTATGATGTGTCCATTCCATATGTGCCATGGAGAGCAGGTCAGAGGACAGCTCTCTAGGGTCTATTCTCTCCTTCCACCATGTGGTTCCGGCTTGAACTCAGGTTCAAGGCTTACGTGACGAGTGCCTTTAACCATGGAGCCTTCTCAACAGCCCCTTTCTACTTTTTTAGTTATTTATTTATTGTTCTCTGTATATGATATTTATGTACTGTTATCTGTGTAGTGCGTTCTCTGTCTGAGTGTTTTGCCTGCATCAGTGTATGTATGTGCGTCACGTGCATGCCTGGTGCCCACAGAAGCCAGAAAAGGGTGTCAGATTCCCTGATACAGGAATTACAGGCATTGAGTCACCTGGTGGGTGCTGGGAATCAAATCCAGGCCCTCTGGCAGAACAGCCAGTGATCTCAACCACTGAGCATCTCTCCACCCTATACTTTTTTAAACATGCGTGATCATTATAATTTGCATAGATAATGTTTAATCATTTATTAGGAGCGGTAGTATTTTACTTGCCACCTTTTTGATAGGGTCTCTCCTACTGCCCATGCTGGTCTTGGACTCCAGGATTCACATCAGCCTGCTAGGGCTGGGACTATAAATCTGCATCCGGCACACAACTTTGCTTAACCACCTTAGAATGCACTTTCTCCTCACTCAATGACTTCGGTTTCATATAAACACTGAGAGAGTCAGGAGTGCTGGTCATGCCTGCAATCCAAACCCCGGGAGGTTGACACAGGCCAGCTTGGGCTTCACTGTGAGTTCCGAGCCATCCTGGGCTACAGAGTGAGACCTTATATTAAAAAGTCAAACAAGGCCGGGCGGTGGTGGCGCACGCCTTTAATCCCAGCACTTGGGAGGCAGAGGCAGGTGGATCTCTGTGAGTTCGAGACCAGCCTGGTCTACAAGAGCTAGTTCCAGGACAGGCTCCAAAGCCACAGAGAAACCCTGTCTCGAAAAACCAAAAAAAAAAAAAAAAAAAAAGTCAAACAAACACCCTAAAGAAAAAAAAAGTCTAGTGGGGCAGGGCAGGGCTGGAAAGATGCCTTGGCAGCTAAGAGTACCTGCCTTTCTTTTGTAAAGGACCCAAGTTCGTGTCCCAGAACTTTGGGAAGCTCACAGCTGCCTGTAACTGATTCTGGCCTCCACAGGCACCTGTACTCATGTTTGCATACCATACACGTGTATAATTAATTGTTTTATTTAAAAAAGAGAGAGAGAGCAAACAAATAAACAAAAAGAACCAAAAAAATTTTAAGTGGGGCCTAAGGATCTAGCTGCTGACAGAGTGCCTGCCTCACGTAGGAAAAGCCCTAGCTTGATCCCCAGCCAAGTGCTGGGACTATAAGCATGTGTGCCCCCACACCAGACTTGCTTGCTAATTTGAATGAGTGGATGCCTAAGGCTGCCCGTTATTTAAGGGGCCACAGGGCAACAGTCCCTAAAACAGACTGAATCATTGTCAGGCAGGTGTATGCAAAGAAACCAAACTCAGTGGTCGGGAGAAGGTTGCAATGAGCCATTCTTCGCCCTCCAGTCCCCAGCAAGGAAGCGCCTATTTGCAGGTGACTCAGTGTGAGGAACGGACCAGCCTGTGACCCTCAACTGAGACACTCTCAGAAAACCTTTTCCACCAAATTATTCGCCTTCCCCATGACTAATTCCCAGAAATTTACATTTCAAAGACCAAGAAAATTTCCCCCTAAAATTGGAGACCAAGAAGTAGTAAGGTTATTGCCAAGTAAGGTTATTAGGGAAAGAACCTAATATGTAAGAATGTATGTATGTATGTCTAAGGGCTCAGAGCAAGGAGAAGCACACTAGATGAAATGAAGTCACTATACTTTGAAAACTCAGGGGCAGGAGAGATGGCTCACTGGTTAACAACACTTTTTGCTTTTGCAGAGGACCCTGGTTTAGTTCCCAGCACCTACAAACACCTGTGACTCAAATGTCAGGGGATCGGTCACCTTTGTCCTCTAAGCACCAGGCAAACATGTGGTGTAATACATACAAACACTTACAAACAGAAAATAAAACAAATAAGAGTTTGTAAGAGAAGAAAAAATTCAGATGAACAAAGTCTCAGGAGTCAACAAGGTGACTCACAGGGTTTAAAGCACTTTGCTGCACAAATGTGACAACCTAAGTTTGATCCCAACCACTAATGATGGAAGGACAGACTTCTGAAAGTTGTCCTCTGACCTCCACATGTGCACCATGGCATGGGTGTACCCCCACTCACAGACATACAGACAGACACAGAGACAGACAGATACACACACACAGCGACAGACACACACACACAGACAGGCACACACACACACAGAGACAGACATACACACGAAGACAGATAGACACACACAGAGAGACAGACAGACACAGAGACAGACAGATACACACACACAGCGACAGACACACACACACAGACAGACAGACACACACACAGACACACACAAACACACACAGAGAAATGAATACAATAGAATAAGATTAAAAATTTAAAAATCAGCTGGGAGATGGTGGTGCACACCTTTAATCCCAGCACTTAGGAGGCAGAGACAAGTGGATCTTTGTGAATTCAAGGTTAGCTTGGTCTACAGAGCCAGTTCCAGGACAGCTCAGGTTGTTAAATAGAGAAACCCTGTCTCTAAAAACAAAACAAAAATTTAAAAAGCAACTTTAGACTGGGAGTCATGGCTTCAAATCTCAGCATTTAGTGAGATGGCTCAAGATCTCAAGATGGCTCAAGATGGAAGAAGGAGAATCAAGAGATTTTTAAAACTTTTTTTTTTTTTTAAGTTTTTCGAGATAGGGTTTCTCTGTAGCTTTGGAGCCTGCCCTGGAACTAGCTCTTGTAGACCAGGCTGGTCTCGAACTCACAAAGATCCGCTGCCTCTGCCTCTCGAGTGCTGGGATTAAAGGTGTGCACCACCACTGCCAGGCGAGATTTTTAAAACTTTTTATTTATTTGTATTCGTGTGGGCATGTGTATGTCACAGCCTGTGTGTAGTGGTCAGAGGACAACTTTGTGGAGTTGGGTCTCTCCTTCTACCTTAACATGGGTTCCAGCAATGGCACTCAAGTCTTCAGGCTTAGGAGTCAAGCCCTTCTACCCAAGAGCTGACTGGTCCCAGGACCAGGAATCTCAAGGTCATCTTTGATTACTAGGAAGTTCAAGGCCAGCCTAGGGTAAATGGGTAAACACGTGCCTGTGTGTGTGTGTGTGTGTGTGTGTGTGTGTGTGTGTGCATTATTTGGGTGTGTTGTGCATGGGGATGTGTGTGCAGGTGTGTGCACCCATGAGGAGAATGTTATGTTGGCGTCTTCCTCTATTGCTTTCTGCCCTGTTCCCTTGAGACAGTGTCTTTTACTGAGCCCAGGGCCAACAGCATGTTGGAGGAGCCGTCGGGCCAGTGATTCTCTTGTCTCTGTCCCTACCCAGACATGTATGCATTGGGCCATGTCTAGCTTTTTGCGTGGATGCTGAACACAGGACTTCATATTTGTGCAGCAAGCCCTCTCACACAATGAGAAATTCCCTGAGAAATATCATATACATTTACGTATCTACATTTTGTTTCTTATTTTCTCTCAATATTTTTATTTTTCTTCTGTAATTTTTTTCAAGACAGGGTTTCTCTGTGTAGCCCTAACTGACCTAGAACTATCTCTGTAGACTAGGTTGGCCTCAAACTCAGAGATTTGCCTGTCTCTGCCTCCCAAGTGCT
>JAQHUG010000041.1:655836-671285 GCA_028555095.1 Dicrostonyx torquatus
CCACTGGCAGTCACATTCATAGAGTCCAGTTAGGTCATATGCTCATTCAGTCTTGGTCCAGCTGGATTTGATGAGCTCCCAATAGATCGAGCACAGTGTCTGTTGGTGGGCCAGTCCCTCTGTTTGTTAATTTTTTAAACCACATTTATTAATTTCCTGTTTGTCTGCTGATGGGTGAGCACCACAGCACAGGGCAATTTATGCGGGTTGATTCCCTCCTCCCACCACGTGGGCTCTGGGAATTGAACTCAATTTGTCAGACTTAGTGGCAAGCATGCTTACTCAGTGAGCCATCTTTCTCTTTTTTAATTGATTGAATGTATTCATTGTTAATTTCATACATAATGCACCGTTTACCCTCAGCCATCACCATCTCTTAGTCTCCTCCCATCCGTTATTCCCTCCTCTTCTCTACAGGTCCGTTTCCCACATTCATGCCATTTTGGTTTGTTTTGTGACGCTCAGTTTTTAAACAGATACTGCGTGTGGCTACAGGTTTGCCGCTATCCACTGGAGCCTGGTGGGCTCTCCATTTGTTACACAACTGAAAGCAATGGCTGCCCCTCCTCTAGAATCCCTCAGGCTGCCAACAGCTCAGCAGGGAAGGGCAGGGGAGGGCCATTTGTTTTAATTATGACTTATGAGTCAGTGTGTGCATATGTGCACATGAGCACAGGTGCCCTCAGAGGCAAGAGTCGTGAGCCACCTGACCCTGGTGCTACGAGCTGACCTGGGGCCCTTCCCAAAGCAGTGCGTGCTCTTAACCAGCCAGCTCTCTAGCATCTCCATCTCTTTTTAAATAAAATTTTTTAAAAAATGAACTTGAAACAAACCCCAAGTGTTCAGAGGTGCACAGGTTTATAGAGCTATAAAACCCCAGAACCCGAGCTTAGTCTTTGGCAGGCCCTAACACCTTGAAAAATGAGGGGGACTTGTGCATTTATTTTCTGGGTTTTAAAAACTGTGTCCAGTCTTAAGAGCACAACTCCTCTAGATGAAGACCTGGTTAGTTCCCATGTCAGGCAATTCACAGCTGCCTCCAACTCCAGTGCAGGGTACCTTACACCCACCTCTGGCCTCCTCAGACAGTTGCGTGTACTAAGCTAGCTAGCATTGCCACTGAGCTACATTCCTGCGCCTAAAATCTCCAAGCAGAGCCTGGTTGGTGGTCCTGAAGGGATCCTGCCAGCCATGCTTTCTGTCTGCATGTACATAAATACTTCTGCAAGCATTATTTTTCACTTTATGGTAGTTCATTTTTGCAAAAGCAGGAACATTTGCTACCTGGAGTTAAGCGATGTCTCTAATACTTTACTGCAGGTCCCTCCCGGGTTGCTGCAGCGGGATTAGCTTTGTGCTTTGGACCGCTCAGCATTCCACAGCACAGGATGAATGAAGAGTAAACCCCAGAGAAGACAGAGGCGTCTCTTCTCCCAGGGCTGGGAGGAACAAGAGATTCAAGTGGGCAGGCATCAGTGCTCAGAAGGGCAGGCCAGGTGGGGGCAAACAGACAAGGAGGGTCTCCTTATGGCTGTATTGCATTTATGTGTGTGCTCATATATGCACATGTGTGTATGCATGCATACATCTGTGTGTTTCTGTGTTGGAAAGTTAGGAGAAAACATAGAGAAATAGGTTCTCTGCTTATATCTGGTGGGTCTTGATCAAACTCAGGCAGCAGGGTATCATAGCATTGACGTGCCATCTCACATGCCAGGCTAGACCAGAACTTACTGTGTAGCCAAGGGTAGCCCTGAACTCACGCCTCTTACGCCATACTGCCCCTCTGTGTGAAATGGGACATACAGACCTTGAAGAGGAGAGGCCACCATTGGGGCCCCTCTTCCTTGAGTTCTCATCCCTTAGGAGGAGCCCTGGAATAGAAGTGTTGTGTACAGTCCCTATACGAGCAGGAGCAACAGCAACCACCTGCCAGGGAACAAGCTGGAAATGCAGCTCCTGGTCCCCACTCCAGTCCCACAGAATCATCACCTCTCAAGGGAAGCTGTGAGGCCCTTCAGGCTGTGCAAGTACAGGCTCCACTGTGAGGATCTTTGTTCTAGAATGTGACTCTGAGTCTGACTCCTTCACCATCCACCCACATGCCTATTCCCTTAGGATACCAGGAGGGAGCCCTGGAGGGATGGTCATTTACCTACATAATGGCCTTTACTGCACGTGCATGGAGCCTGTAGGTAAAATCAGGGACCTGGGCCATCCCTAGAACAGCATCCTTCCCTCTCCAGGGTCCTCCTATCCCTCCCTCCCCTCTGAATAGAACAGAACAGGAGGGTGGGGGTGGGACACTTTCATCCATTTTCCCTGTGAGTCCGCTTCATGGGGTGCTGCTCTAGCAGGGTAGATGACAGAGAAGGGAGGGAAGGCTGTGAATGGAGTGGGGGAGGAAATGGGATGTGGCTCTGGTGTGGCTGGGTTGGGGGAGGGAGCTGGAAGGAGGGGGGAAGAATGTCCTCAATTCACCCAGCTGGTTGGCCGGCACCTGTTCTGCTGAAGCCCGAGGAAAGATACCAAACCCCACAGCAAATGAGACACGGCCCCTCCCCACCCACAGGGGCCCCTTCCCGCGCACAGCCCAACTGACAGGAAAACTGTGAATGAGTCCAGGTGGCTGAGTGAGGGCAAGCAGAGACAGCTGGGCTCCTCTGGGGGTGGAGCAACTGCCTTCAGCCACCCCAGGGCAGAGACACCTATGATGGTGTGGGTCAGGGCCTTCAAGGGCTCAGCTAGACATGGCTGTCATCTATACCAAGGAATTCCTGATTGATAAGCCTTAAAAAGTTCCACAACAATCGTCATGACAATTCCTGGCCCTTCCCTCCCCCTCCTTTCCTAATCGATTTTATTTAATAGATTTAATTTAGATCAGTGTTTGTTCCACTGTAAAAATGAAGTAGAAATCTTATATTCCTCCTTGACTTGTCTTCATAGGGGCAAACATTGCAGCAAAGGTCTGTGAGATGGCTCAGGGGGAAAGGGTCTTGTGGCCAAGCTAGATGGCCTGAGTTCAATTCCTGGTACCCACACCATGGCAAGAGAGAATGACCCTGTAAGTCTTCTGCCTCCACATGCATTCCATGCTCTTGCCGCTTCCCCAAAATAAATAAAACGTAATAAAAACTGTAAAAGAAACACTGCAGTAGTTCAAGAAGTCAATGGATGTATCGTAGTTGAGTATCCAAAGATGCCTTTTCGTTTATTTTTATTTTGTACATGCATGTGTTTGCATGTATGTGAGTGCACATGTTCAAATCCGTGTGCCAAGGCTACAGGACAATATTGGAAGTCCTTTCTCGGGAGCCCGGATCTCTCCTTGGAATCTGACTGGCCAGCCGGTCCCCGGAGATCCTCCTGCCTCTGTCTCCCCAGCACTGCCTACAAGCAGGCACCACCGTACCTAGTGTTTTCACTTGGTGCTGGTGTTGGAACTCGGGTCCTCATGCTTGTGTGGTAGATTACTGACTGAGCCATTGTGTGTTTCTGCCACATCCCCTTAGGAGGTGCTTCCTCTGGGGAAGGCAAGGATGGTGTGCGTCTTTAAGACAATTCAACTTCTCTAGGAAAGGAAGGGTCCACCAAATATCTATCTCCCACCCCAGAATGCAGGACACGATTCTGAACCTGACAGACTACCCCCTCACCATGCCACCACGCTGCACAGGCAGAGAGCAGAAGATGCCTCCGTGTAAAACTGAGGCTGCTGGGGGACAAGATGGGTCACAGCTCTGCAAGCCTCAGAAGAACAATGAGCATGCTCGCGGCTCTTGGGGACTGAGACACCTTATACCAGTGACTCAGCAAGAAGGTAAGCAAGGAGTGAGACCAGGAATGCCTGTCATCAGTCCTCGGGCCTGGATGCTTTCTGGGCCTCTGTTCTTCACTGTCAAATGATGGGTACACTGGTCCTTTCCAGACAGAGCTGAAAGGGTACTGAATGGAAGACTTTTTGCTTTTGGTTTGGTTTGGCTCAGGTTTGGGTTTGTTGTTGTTTCTTTGGGTTTTATTTGTTTGATTCTAATTTGAGACAGGTTCTCCATATGTAGCCCAGGCTGGCCTGAATCCCTGGAGAGCCTCTGGCCTCTCACTCCCAAGTGCTGGGACTCCAGGCATGGGCCACCATGCTCAGCTTCGTGGAGAATTCAGAAGTATCCCCAGTATATAATTAGTGACGGGTAAGTGAAGGCTAGCATTATCACCCGTGTTGGGAAGGAAGGATCCTGAGGCACAGGGGAAACAGGCAGGAAATGAGCCAGTCTGAGAAAGCAGACCCCACCCCACCCCCACTCCCACCCCCACCCCAAGCTGTCACTCCTCTGAAGAGATAGCATGGCTGAAGCAGAGAGCCCATACACAAGGAAGTGCAGGGTCAAGCTAAGAAAATGAGGTGAAGGGGGTACATGGATTGCCCCCCAAATGGAAAAGTGAGGTAGAGGATGTTACAGATTTCTCCCTGAAGCTCCACGGAAGCTGAAGTTCTAACCCTAAATCTCAGAATGTAGCCATATCTGGAAGCAGGGTCATTAAGATGAGCCAGTTTTGGAGCAGGAAGGGCACTGGATCTGATATGACCAGGATAAGACACAGAGAGATGATGACTTCTGAAGACAGAGACAGAGATTGGAGCAATCCAGCTATAAACCCAGGAGTGCCTGGGGCTACAAGACGGGAAGGGACAAGAAGGATCTTGCCACAGAAGCTTCTCAGGGCCTGCTGTCCTGCTCTCACTTTGTTATCAGGCTTCTGGCCTCCAGAACTGAGCAATTGAATGCCTGTTCACGTGACGCCACAGTTTTCCAGGGTCTGTGTAGGGATGCCGTGGAAATAAACACAGGGATTAGCTCAGATGCTCCTGTACCACTGCTATGGGGAAATGGAGCTTGATAAGGGAACCCAAGTGAATTCACAGCAAAAGCTCCTCATCTTAGTTCACTGTTGAAGATGTGTCTCTCTAACGTCCTTTGCCTAGGGGCTGGAGATGTCGCACAGTTGATAGGATGCTTGCATAATAGGCATGGGGTCCTGGGTTCCATTCCCAGCACCAAATAAACCGAGTGGTGATGGACGCCTGTAATGCCAATACCAACGGGATGGAGGTAGCCATCCTCAGCTACAGTTGAGGCCAACCTGGTCTTACAAAAATAAGAGNGGGTTTCTCTGTGGCTTTGGAGCCTGCACTGGAACTAGCTCTTGTAGACCAGGCTGGTCTCGAACTCACAAAGATCCGCCTGCCTCTGCCTCCCGAGTGCTGGGATTAAAGGCGTGCGCCACCACCGCCCGGCAAAATAAGAGTTCTTTAAAAAGTTCCTGGGCATGCACCAGCATGGAAAACAACATAAACTGGTCTGGAGAGATGGTTCATGGGGTAAATAATTTGCCAAGTGTGAGGGGGACCTGAATTTGGATCCCCAGAACCTAATTAAGTATGGGTGCAGCAGCATGCCTGGTATCTCAGAACAAGGCAAAGAGGGCGTTGAGGCAGGAGAATCCCCAGAAGGCCATGGGCCGACTGGCCGGCCTGGCGTACACAGTGGTGAACAACAGGAGAGACTGTCTCAAACAAGGTAGGAGAACTGACAGCAGTGGCTGTCCTCTATTCACCTCGCTGTGTGTCCCATCCCTGTGCCACATACTGACCACATACAACCACATATAAACGTGCGTACACGCATGCACGCGAGAAGACTTCTTTAAATGTTAGCATTTGGGTAATCTTCATGAAGGCTGTAGTGGAACTTTTTAAAGGTTTACTCATTTTTATTTTATGTGCATTGGTATCTTGCCTGCCTGTATACCTGTATGGGGGTGCCAGATCCCCTGGAACTGGAGTTACAGACAGTTATGAGCTGCCACATAGGTGCTGGGACTTGAACCCTGGTTCTCTGGAAGAGCAGCCAGTGCTCTTAACTGCTGAGCCATCTCTCCAGGGAAATTTTTTGCTACAATTCTTGCAGCTTTAGTCTAAGTTTGAAATTATGTCAAAATTAAGATTTGGTGTCTGGGGGCTGCTCTTCCAGAGACCTGGGCTTAATTCCCTGCACCCACATGGCAACTCATAACTGTTTGTAACTCCAGTTCTAGGGGCCCTGGTGCCCTCACCTAGGCATACATGCAGGCAGAACACCAATGCACATCAAAATAAACAGATCTTTAAAAATAAATAAATAAAAGCATTAAAAAAGATTAGGTATCTGTGCTCAGTCCTGTGGCTCCTACCCAGCCCTGTGGCTTGCCTGTTGAACTTTTCCTTAGCCCACATCTGAACCCCAAACCAACATTGGTGTGTTCTGAGGACTTCGAATTTCACAAGCTGGGAATCTAAGTATGCCCTTGGTAGCTCCTGACTACAGAAATGAGGTTAGTGTCCAACTCTGTACGCTAGGAGACATTCACAGAATGCGCCCCTTGTTTCTCTCTCAGGGATAAAGTGAGGACGGAAGGGATCATACAGACCATCTACTTCAAGCTTCTACCAACTTCCCTGAATTGTCACTGATATGACAGGAAATCAGGCTTTTGTTTCGTTTTATTTTCTGAGGTATGTGTCACCATCCTCAACCCATTCATTTTTCTTCATATTTTTAGTTTTTGTTTTCTTATTCTAAGCTTCACTTTTAATTTTTTTTTTGAGACGGGATCTCATGTAGCCTAGACAGGTTTGAACTCCTAATCCTCCTGCCTCCACCTTCCAAGTGCTGGAATGACAGGTGCACCATCCTCACTCAGACCTAAGGTTATATGATTACCACTGTCACAAGCCAGGGCACACCAGCCTTTACCCACTGAGTCATTTCTCCTGTCCCCAGTCCTGAGGTTTTTGTTGTTTGTTTGCTTGCTTGCTTGTTTTGGTTGTATTGCTGGTAATCATGGCTTGGTCCTTCATAATGTAAGAGGAACACTTTACCACCGACCACATCTCCAGCCCCCTGAAGTTCACATCCAGAAGCCATGTTGATTTGTTGAGGGGCCAAAGCAGAGAAATTAATCCTGAGTGCAGAATGCATGGGGCTGCAGAGCAGGTGCTGTGGTCACAGCCTTGAGGGAGGCATCGTTACTCCAGGCAGAGGAGGGTGAGACACACCCTGGTAGCACAGAGGGGCACGGTCAGCTTCCTCTCCTTGCCCGGGCTCCCCAATGGGGTGCCACCTCCTCCCCTACAGCCTTCTACATCTGCTGCTACTGTGCTTCCCAGCCCCCTCCATACCCGCCCAGTCCCCTGCCTCAGCTGTTGACTTAATCTGGACCCCACAGCTTCTCCAGCAGGGAGTGGGAGCCCCTGGCATGTGAGCCTAGGAGGGGCCCCTGATAAACAGCTGGAGCCCTTGTTTGCAGAATCTGTCATCTCTAAAGGGAAGACAGAAACAAACCTCCCAAGTGGGTGGTGGGGGTGATAGAACAACAGAATGGATAGCGAGTCACACAGTGGCAGCCCTCTAAACTGTCCCCAGCCTCGGCATCCTCCTTCAAGGTGTCACAGACATGTCTGGTCTCTACAAAGACCTCCCTGATATACCCCAATCACCCTATCCCCTGAAGCTTTCTATACACCCAATAGAAGATCATCATGCTACACATCACCAGCAGACACTGGTTGGGTGTTAAGAGGCCTGAGCAGTAGTGAACTCTAAAGTCAGGCAGTTTGTCTCCTGAGCCAACACAAAAACTTAGACAATTGTACAAGGATTGAGTGAAACGGGGGCTATTATACAAGCATTAGCCATCCACACACTGGGCTTTGAAGACTGCTCAGGAAGTAAAATGTTTGCAAGGCAAGCATGAAGACTTGAGTTCAGACCCCTAGTATGGAAGTGAGTGCTCGTTGCTTCAGGGTTGGGGGGCAACAGGGACAGGAAGATCTCAGGGGCTCACTGTTCAACCAGTCTAGCCAAGATAGCTAGCTACAGGTTCAGTGAGAGGCCTTGTCTCGAAAAAATATAATATGAAGAGAGATGACAATGTCAACCTTGACCTCTACATGTACACACATGCATGTAACACACACACACAAAATCTATATACTGGCATAAAGAAAACAGTTTATTAAAGTTCATTACATAGGTAGGAATCAATACTTAAGTTTTTTAAAATACTAATTAGCATCTTTTAAAATGTTTATTATTGCTGGGTGGTAGTGGCATATGCCTTTAATCCCAGTACTTGGGGGACAGAGGCAGGTGGATCTCTATGAGTCGAGGCCAGCCTGATCTACAAAGTGAGACCAGGACAGCCAGGACTGTTACACAGAGAAATCCGTCTTAGAAAAACAAAACAAAACAAACAAATGTTTATTACTATTATTTGTCCTGGGGCTCAAACTCAAGCCATTGTGGTCCTGGGGCTCCAACTCAGGCCATTATATTGGGCAAGAAGAGCCTTTTTCTGCTAAGCCAATTCCCCAGCCCTTAAATCTTATATCGTGCCAATAAAATGTTGACCAGAGAAGCCATTTCATTCCCCTTCAGCTCTTAGAATGTAGATTTTACATGTGCCAAAACAAAACCTGAAAATTTTCTCAACATCACAGCTAGATTTTAAGTGGTTTTCTCCCCACCTGAGACAGGGCTTCTCTGTGTAGCCCTGGTTGTCCTGGAACTCGCTCTGTAGACCAGGCCAGATGTGAACCACCTGCCTCTGCCTCCAAGTGCTGGGATTGAAGATGTGCGCCACCCCCGTCCGGCTAGATTCTGAGTGTTAAGTGCTAAGGAAGGGTTATTTATCTGCTTTATTGCAGTGAGGGGTAGGAGCTCTGGTCCTCTGTACGCTAGACAATCATTTTACCTCTCAGTCACATGCCCAGTCTTAGTAGTCTTTAAAAAAAAAAACTTATTTATTGATATGTGTTGGATTAATTTTTCTTTTTATTACATATGTATTTATTTTCTGTGTCTATGTGTGTGTGTGTGTGGTTGTCTACACCAGTGTAGGAATGCAGAATTCAGAGGCCAACTCTGAGGAATTGGCTCTGTCCTTCTACCATGTGGGTCCGTGGGCTCAGACTCTGGATGGTTAGGATTAGCAGCAAGCACCAATGTGCTGGTCCATCTCTCTGTCTCTGTCTCTGTCTCTGTCTCTCTCTCTCACACACACACACACACAGAGTTAGAATATTTGTTGTTGTTTTAGTTTCATCAATTACTTTGAGTGTCTCAAATGCATGTATGTTTGTACACCACATGCACGCAGTGCCCGTGAAGGCCAGAAGAAAGAGTCGGCTTCCCTGGAACTGAAGTCATGGATGGTTGTGAGCCACCATGTAGGTGCTGGGAACTAAATTTGGGTCCTCTGCAAGAGCAGTCATTGTTCTTAACCTCTGAGCCCCAAATATATATTTTTAGAGAGTGTGAAATGCAACATTGGGTATGCAAAGTAAGCCTGACCTGTGATCATACATGTACTATATCTACAGTTCTATTTTAGAATAAATGATGAGTGTGAATGCACAGGGAAAGAACTCATACAAACATACGACCACCCTACTGGACGCACAGCAGTCCTTCTGCCTCAGCCTACTAAATGCTGAGATTACAGAAGTGAGCCACCATACCTGGCTTCTATACCAACTTCATTTTTTTTTTAAATGATGTGTACAGGGCTGGGGGGGGCAGGCAGTGTGTGCACATGGATGCTGCTGCCCTTGGGGGCTAGAGGAACGGGATCACCTGGAGCTGGGATCATAGGTAGCTGAGAGTTATATTGATTGACTATGGGCAAACCGCCTGGAAGGATGGCCCGAGCCCCATCCCAGCACGGAAGTCCCAGGATGGACTGAACTTCTACGAGAGGATCTAAGAGGCCTCAAATGGTTTCTGAGTTGTGGAAATGTTCAATAACCAATAATCTACTACCAAACTACATCTCTTCCTGCCATGCTTCTGTCTTCCTAGCCCCCACACTCCCAGCAAGGCAGATGGAACCTAGGGCATGTTACTACTGAACTACATCCCTAGCCCTCTAGACCTTTTTTATTTTGTTAAATTGACTGGGCTGGCCTTGAACACACAGTCCTCCAGCATCAGCTCCCCAGCTTAGCTTCTGGGACACTAGACTCGCTTCTAGTTTTATTTTTTTTTTATTTTTATTTTTTTTTGGTTTTGGTTTTTCGAGACAGGGTTTCTCTGTGGCTTTGGAGCCTGCACTGGAACTAGCTCTTGTAGAACCAGGCTGGTCTTGAACTCACAAAGATCCGCCTGCCTCTGCCTCCCGAGTGCTGGGATTAAAGGCATGCGCCACCACTGCCTGGCCCTCGCTTCTAGTTTTTCATGTGTATTTAGCGTGTGTTTAGTGTACATGCTATAGGTGTGCACACACAGGGGTCAGAGCAGGACACGGGACGTCTTCCTCCAGCCACCTTATGCCTTGAGATAGGTTATCTCACTGAACTGGAAGCTCCCCAATTTAGCTAGGCTGGCTGGCCTGGCAGCTCTTTGGATCCACCTATCTCTGCCCCCTCCTTCCCACCTTCAACACTGGGGCAAAAGGCATATACATGCCTGGTGTCTTCTTGATGGAGAAGCTGGAGATTTGAATTCATGTCTTTATGCTTACAGATCAAGGTCTCTTACTCACCAAGACACCCACCCCACCCCCCCAGCCTTGTTTGTCTGAGACATTGTCTTACTGTGTAGTTCAGATAACTGTAGAGGACCTAGAACTCAAGGCTCAAGGCCCACCTGCCTCTGCTTCCTGAGTACAAGGATTACAAGCATGACTGACCCCATAACTGTCTTCTTCTTCCTCCATCCCCTCTTTTTCCCCTTCCTTAGTTTTTTTTCTCTTTCTTTTTCCTTTTTTTGTTTTTTTGTTTGTTTGTTTGTTTGTTTTGTTTTTCAAGATAGGGTTTCTCTGTAGCTCTGGAGTCTGTCCTGGAACTAACTCTTGTAGACTCACAAAAATTCACCTGCCTCTGCCTCCCAAGTGCTGGGATTGAAGGTGTGTACCAACACCGCCCGGCTTCTTGCCTTAGTTTTTGAGACAAAGTCTTGGACTATAGCTCTGGCTGTATTGGAACTACTACTCTTGTAGATCAAGTTTGTCTTGAACTCACAGCTATCCCCCTGCCTCTTCCTCCCAAGTGCTGAGATTACAAGTGTGTACCATCCTTTCTGGCCCCATTGCTATCTTTAAGGGAAAAAAAAACTTAATTTTCTTTTATTATTTTGTGTGTGCACATGCATGCCGTGGAGTGCAAGTCAAGGCACACATGTTGAGGTCAAGGGTCAACTCTATGGAGTCGGTGCTCTCCTGTACCTTCACACTGGTTATGGAGCTCCAACTCAGGTCAGCAGGCCTCAGCGGGCCACCCACTGCCAGGTTAAAGGGACCGAGTGCTGAGGTAAGCAAATCGCAGTCCCGTTTAATGACTGCAGCAGTCCTGTGAGGTGTGGTGTGACTCAAAGCTCCCGAGACTAGAGCGACTTGGCAGCTGGCTTGCCATCCTAGTGCACACCTCAAGACTAACTCAAGCTCATTTGAAGTCCCCATTTCCCCCCCTCACACCACAATGAGTGAATTAAAGAATAAACGGGCTAAGAATTAGATCCCAGGCCAACAGAGAAAACCACTCAGCACATATAAAAAGGGTGGAGGCGGGAAGGAGGCAGAAGAGTCAATGGAAAATAAAACAAGCAATCGCTTCATTACCACTTCCTCTAGGGCTGGGTCATGGCTGTTAGCAGTGTGCAGCAGGCAACAGTCTGGCATCCTCGCATCCACCCAGACACATGAAGGGCTATTTATTTACTTCCTCTGAGGAGAAAAGAAAGATCAAACCCAAACAGACCCCCCAAACCGCCAAGGGTCTTCCCCAGGTGTTGCTGAAGCGCCTGCCCTAGCGGAGTCGCAGGTGGCTGTGGGCTGGAATAATCCCCATCACCCTTTATGCATGTGTAGGTCTGGTTCACCAAGGAGGCCCTGGGTGCAGTGGGGAAGCAGGGAGTGTGTGTGGGGGGGCAGGGTAAGGCTACTTCACCCCTCCTTCAGTACAGTGGCAGCTGCAGCAGCCCTTACCCCTACTGGGGGAGATATGCAAAGATTGGCCAAGGGGCATGAATGGGCACCATCAGAGATGCTGGAGCCCCCTACTGGGTCAGGACGAGGGCAGAGGTGCTCCTCTAAGCAGCAGGGGGATGTAAACCCACGTGGGTGTACGGTTGGTTCTGTCATTGGTTTTGTATGGCGTGGGAGGCAGGAGCAAGGGTCAGCGGTCGCCAGAGCAGCGTTCACATGACTGTGCAGACTGTGAACACAGCAAACACTGCAGACTGACCGAGCTGGGTGTAGTGTCACAGGTCTTTGTCCCAGAGCCATTCTCACCGTACATGTGGGCCATGGAAATCTGAAGGCTTCATGGACTGATTTGGTGTGGATCCCTGGATTTATAAACCAGCACTGGGCTGGGCAGTGGTGGCGCACACCTTTAATCCCAGCACTCGGGAGGCAGAGGCAGGCGGATCTCTGTGAGTTCGAGACCAGCCTGGTCTACAAGAACTAGTTCCAGGACAGGCTCCAAAGTTACAAAGAAACCCTGTCTCGAAAAAAAACCAAAATAAATAAGTAAACAAATAAAGCAGCCCTGAGTGGAAAACTTTTGCCCACACACATCTTCATCACGATGGCAAACGTGCTCCATAAGAATACCCTAATACTTATGGGAGAGTTTGCATGGGCCACGCCCTGCTCTGAGGGTTCTATGGGTCTACAGGTTCCTAATAGCACGTAATTCTCCTGATGGCTCTGTAGCTGAGAACTGTTACAGTCATTACAGTCCCCATTTTACAGACACGGACATGGAGGCACAGGAATGCAGAGGGACTAAGAATTCACTATGGGCCAGACACGGTGCTGCATGCCTTTAATGCCAGACTCAAGAAGCAGAAGCAGCAAAAGCTGTAAAATGAAGGCCAGCCTGGTCTGCACAGTGAGTTCCAGGGAAAAAAATAATGATAATTTTTTGGAGGGGGGCCAGGAGAAACTTTACTCATTGGGTAAAGTGGGGAGTTGAATTCCAATTTCCAGCACGCAGGTATAAAGCTGGATATGGGCCAGGCGGTGGTAGTGCACAGCTTTAATCCCAGCACTCAGGAGGCAGAGGCAGGAGAATCTCTGTGAGTTTGAGGCCAGCCTGGTCTACAAAGCAAGTTCCAAAACAGCCCAGGCTGTTACATAGAGAACTCTGTCTCAAAAAACCAAAAACTAAATCAAAACAAAAACAAAACAAAAATAGAAGCTGGATGTGGTAGCCCCAGCAATGGGCGGCACTGGGCAGCACTGGGCAGCACTGGGCAGCAATGGGTACGGCAGATACCCCAGGAGCTCCTGACCAGCCAGTTTAGTCAAAACGGTGAGCTTCTGGTTCACTGAGAGATCCTGACTCAAAAAACGAAGCTGGAGATAGATGAGAAAGACAGCCACTGCCGCCTCCAGCCTCTACACATGCACATTCTTGTGCACACACATGTACAACACACACACAGAATGCTCTTGAGAGCTGGAGAAAAAGGCCAGTGGCAGAGCCTCTACCTACCACTCTACCAACCATGCTGCATCTCCACCCACAAAAGTTTTTTAAAAAGAAAACAGGCCCAGGACAGTAGTATACACCTTTAATCCTAATATGTGGGAGGCATGGGTGCATAGGGATAGGGATAGGGGTTCAGAGGCAGGGCCATCACTGAGTACCAAGCCAGTCTGGTCTATGTAGCAAGTTCCCGGCCAGTTATAGCTATATAGTGAGACCCTATCATAAAATAAAAAGGAACTAAAAAGAAAGGAAGAAGAGAAAGAATAATCAGCAAGAGAATGCCTCATGGCCACTGGATTCACGAGTGACAGTGGAGAGAGGCTCCTCAGCTTCATCAGTGGGGCTCGGCTGCAAGGGAGAAGCCCTGAAGTCTAAGCAGAAGGCAGGCAGAGCCTGGAGGAGGCCGCTCTAGGGGGAATAAAGGGAAGGCTGTGTGAGATGGGCCAAGGCACGCAGGCAGACAGGCAGAGGGTCTGGAATGCACTGAGAGGAAGCGGGAGCTGGGATGCTTTCTGAGGAGGTGAAGTCATGGGCCTTTCTTCCAGCCAAGCCAAGAGGGGCCCAGGAAGCCGAAGCCGGGGCCCGGAGGCCTCGCAGAAGCGTTTGCACAGGATTTCCACTTAACACTGGAAAATAGGGGTATAGTTGGTGGCCTGGGGTCTCGGGTGATGGGAAAGAGGACTCCTACTCAACTTTAAATAAAAAAAGGGACAGCCAGAATTCGAGGCCTGCAAGGGGGCTGGTGCCCCCAGCCCACATGAGGTCATTCATCTCAGTCTGAGAAATCAGGTCACATGCCTGGTGTGGGAAAGAAGCAAACCCACAACCTCAATGCCCATTCCAACCAGTACCGCAACCCACACTGTGCCCCATGATGGCGGGGGTCCAGTTCCCAGCTCAGGGCCTTCCTCAGGCTTTCCTGGTCTCCCTTTGGGAATCTCACAGCTGTCTCTGGGATGGCCTAGACGCCGTCCTCTCAGGGGCAGCAGGGGGATTGAGAAACACTGAAAGCTCATAAATTTCACAAGGTAAGGGACCATGCCTGTCTTTCTCCTTCCCTTTCCACCACACCCATGGTAGGTATTCAATAAATGATATGTTCCTATGGCCTGTAGCCATCTGGCCACATAGAGTTTTCCTCTTATGTCTGGCGGCCCCGTCCTCCTTGCCTCAGCCCTGCTTCTTTCTGTCAGGACAGACTTGGAAGTCTCCATCCCTGCCTCTGACCCTGTCAGAGGTTCCATCACCAGTGCCCCACCTGACAGCACATCCCTTTCCAGCCTCACCAAAGTGTGGGATGTGAACTCCACACAGGAGCCATTCTCATTCATGTGCCATGGACTCCTCTGTTCTGACCCCTTCCCTAAAATCCCTGGTCTGTACCTTATAACTAGAAGCCCCATGTGTAGGTCTCCCAAGCTCCCTGGGATCTACACAAATATACTGATCTACAAGGGTTAGGGTCGCTGAGTATGGTGGCGCATGCCTTTAATCCCAGCACCAGGAGGGCAGAAGTAGGCAGATCTCTGAGTTTGAGGCAAGCCTGGTCTACAGAGAGAGTTCCAGGACTTTCAGGGCTATACAGAAGAAACCCTGTCTCAAAACAAAACACAATAAAACAAATAAAAAAGTTCAAGGTCATCCTCAGATACACAGGACTCTTAAGTCTAGCCTGGGGTACATCAGACTCTATTTCCAGGGAGAGGGGATAACATGATCTGGAATTTTTTTTCAAAGATTTGTATCTTAGAGCTGGGTATAGTGGCACATACCTTTAATCCCAGCACTCTGGAGGCTGAGGCAGGCAGATCTCTGATTTCGAGGCCAGCCTGATCTACAGAACGAATGCCAGTACAGACAGGGATAAAGAAAGAAAGGGCGGGAAGGAGGAGAAAGAAATGAAGGAAGAGAGAAG
>JAQHUG010000041.1:673310-687843 GCA_028555095.1 Dicrostonyx torquatus
GAGTGCTGGGATTAAAGGCGTGCTCCACCACTGCCCGGCTCAGATGTACTATGGAGATGGTATGGGAATGTCACAGGGACAGCTGGAGAAGAGATCTGCATGACCTTCCTACAGCCAGGAAGAGAGCAGAGGAGAGGAAACTGTGGTCATAAAGAGGAAGAGAGGCAGAGCTGGGGTGACATCAGGGAGGGAAAAGAGGACAGCCAAGCATGAGGAAGGGTGGGGAAGCAGCTGAGGTGTCTATCAGCTGCCTGCAGCTCAGACAATCCTGTGCCCATCTTGCCTGTGCCCCGCCCTGGAGCCTCTGCCAAGGGTTAGCCACCTTCAATGCCAGGATGCTGTCAGCTGCTGTGTCGTGCCCGCCTGAGAGGGAAGAAGGGACGCAGCTGCCCGCACAGCAGCACTTTCTCCAGCCTGGGTTCTCTGCCTGTGGTGGTGGGAAAGAGCAGAGGCTGTGGAGACAGGCAGGCTGGGTTCTGTCCCCAGTCCCTGTGCTGAGGTGCTGTTAAGTGAGCTCAGCAAGCTGGGTGACTCATCTTAGCTTCCTCTCCTTGTCTGTTCAGTATGGATGAAGGACAGAGCCGGGCGTTGGTGGCGCACGCCTTTAATCCCAGCACTCAGGAGGCAGAGACAGGCGGATCTCTGTGAGTTTGAGGCCAGCCTGGTCTACAGAGCGAGTTCCAGAACAGGCTCCAAAGCCACAGAGAAACCCTGTCTCGAAAAACCAAAAAAAAAAAAAGGATGAAGGACAGAGATCTGAGTCTGGCATATAGCAAGTGTCCAATAAATGTTAGTCACCACCAGGTCTGGCTTCCTGGCCTGAATATACCGCAGTCTCCTGAGACTCCAATGGGTACCACGCTGGACTCAATGCTCTCTCACTTCTACATTGAGATTCTTAGATATAAGTGGCTGCTCCTAGCTCTCGGGAAATTCATTTATTGAAACCTCTGGTCAGAAGTGGGGGTAACTACACAAGCAAGGACATGCCTAGCAGTCTATTGAAGATGTAGGACTTTGGAGGGTCTCCGGGGGCCTCAAGGTGTTTGAGTGCAGTGGTGTGGGAGTTTGCCATGTGACCACCAGTCAAAGGCTCAGGAGAGTGAGACTTGCATATGCTCTCACTGGGCCCTAGAAGAGAGGGGACATGCTTACTTCTTTTGATCATCTACCTGGTGTATCACAAAGCAAACACCTCCCCTGCTGCCCCCTGGATCTAACCCTTGGACACCCAGGCTAGAAGCCATGTCCAGGCTCAGGAACACAGAAGTCATCAGACCTTCTTCAGGACAAGGAAGACACTTTCTGGTGATGTGCAACACTTCCCTGAAGCCCTGCATACTTCAGATTGGGACTGGTTATGGGGTATCACAGGAGAAGGGGCGTTAGCTGCTGCTTAGGGTGGCCCCAGGAGCTGGCCTAGTCCTGGGGAAAGAGCAAGAATTAGCTCCTGTAGCTTAGACTTTAACCCCCAGGCTAGCATGTGTTGAAATAAATGGAGGGTGGGGGGTGTTTGGGGCACTATCACCAAGCCTCAGGAGATGTGGAGCCTTGCAGATCCCTGGAGCCAGGATGCCCTCAGGCACCATACTGAGGAATGAACTCCCATAAGCCAGTTCAAGAGGCCCCTCTTGGAGTTCCAGGACTGAGTTCCTGGGGGCAGGGAGCAGATGTCTTCTGCCCAGTGAAAACTCTTCCCCCCACTAGACCCCAGACCCTGCCTCAGCCTCCCTGGCTGGGCTATCACAGCTTAGTCCCCACTCTGTTTCCCAGGCCTTCCTAGATGACCCAGGGGAGAGACTGAGGGTGGCCCGGCCTGGCAGATGGGGGCTGGCCCTGGAAGAGGCCCCTCTTCTTCCACCTCCGGCCACCTGTCTTGAGTCCTCAGTTCTTCCAGACAGCTGGAAAAAGGCCCCTAGAGCCTCTGCCTAAGGGGGACTGATGTGGGAACACAGCTCTCAGGGAGCCAAGCCAAGGCTGAGGGGAGGCCCCCGGAGCTGACAGGGACGCTGTGTGTGCTTGGATGGGGGTGGGGTGTGCTGGGGAGAGGTAGGGATTGGGGTGGGATCACAGAACGGAATGCAAAGCTTGTTCTCCTCGGGGCACAGCTGTTTGTTTTGATCCCCTTGTCAGCGGCGGCCTGTTCCTTATCTCAGGGCTCAACCCAGACTCCACCTCCTCCTCTGTTGCTGAGCTGGGGAGGCAGACTCTGCGGGATGCTGCCCGGCTTCCTGCTCCCACCGCAGTTCTTCCCCACCCCGCCACCCTTGCAGCTCTAGGCTGCTCCAAAGGACTAAAGGAAGCACAAGCTGGCCTTCTTTAGACCCACTCTGTGCCTCTCCGAGGGTAGCTGCTCCCTCATCTAACCCCACCCACCCCAACTGTCATGATGGCCTGAGCTGGTCACCCTAGAAGTGCCAGACAGACCAGTGTTTAATTGTTGTAACAAGACTTAAAGATCCGGCAGAGTTGAGAGCTGGGTGCAGAGTCCACACCGGGTTCCGGGTCTTCCTGGGCCCTCCATTCATTGCCAGCTTTACTCTTAGCTCCGAGGGCTTCCAATGAGATGCCTCTCAGTTCATGGACACACTCCACACTCCAGCCTTGTTGGGTTCCTATTATTATAGAACTGGATTTTTTTTTTTTTTGAGAGTCTCATATAGCCAGGCTGCCTTCAAACCTGATTGGTACCTGAGGGCCTTGAGCCCCTGATCCTCCTGCCTCTACAAGTCCTGGGATCATGTGGCATTGGGGGGTAGAGCTGCTATCTTGGTGGTTGCTGAATGCTTTTAACCCCAGCATTGTTTTAGGCTAGCCTGAGCTACACAGTAAGCTCCAGGCTGGCCAGGCCTACACAGTGAGAGCATGTCTTAAATTTAAAAAAAGGGGGGACAACAGTACCCCAAAACAATTTCAGTTCTGTTACTTTCCTACCACACACAAAACAAAAAAGCAAACAAAAGCCCACTGTTAACATCTGTATACTTTCTTCAGTTTTTAGTTTTGTTTTTTAAAATATGTGTGTAGCATATCTAAACCATATGTATGGGAGGCGCTTTGGGGGAGATCCGCATCTCACAGCTCGGGCTGGCCTCAAACTGGCTGTGGAGTTGAGGCAGGCTTTGAAGCCCGACCTTCTTGCCTCCACTTCCCAAATTCCAGGCTTACTTGTCCTTTATGGAATTGAAAACAGGTCTTCCTGCATACTTAGGTAAGCCCCCTACCAATTTAGCTACATTCCAGCTCTGCCCCCTTCCTCTCTTTTGGCCTGTAACTCACGGAGGTACTCCTGCCTCTGTGTCTGAAGCACAGGCATTAAAAGCTCCGGCCATCATGCCTGGCTCCCAACCCTTTCTCTTTTCTTCTTTCCTGCCCTCCTTCCTTTTCTCCTTTCTGGGTATACGATGCCACCAAGCCCTACCCTGTGTGATAAGACACCAGCGGGGTACAGGTATGGCGGTTCAAACTCAACGCGCGGTTATCCTGCCACATTTTCTTCCTTTCCATTTGCTGTGTCCTGTCACCTTGGTTGTGGAAAGTCCAGTCCCCCACCTGACTGCACTGCCACCTGCTCCTTATCATAAATCCAGAAGCCAGGCTCCTGACCTGTACCCCAGAAACCTGCCTCCCACCAGGCCCAGCCAGCTCCCTGCAGGGCCCTCCCTTCCACCCTCGGGCACTTCTTCAGTCCCGTGCCTTTCCAAGGCTCATTCTCCAGCCTTGGCGGAAGGTCTCCAAGTTCCCTTTGCTTTACTTCCACTGATCTGGTCCTGGGGCTACCAGGACCTCCGACTTACAATTGATCCCCACCCCCAGCCCAATCTGGCCCTGGGGCTACCAGGACCTCCAACTTACAATTTGATCCCCACCCCCAGCCCAAACTCAAGAGTCTTTCCAATTACAAGACAGGATGTTTCCCCAGCTTCTCTTGAAGTCAGGAAACTAATTTTAAAATTTATTATCATCATATGTGACTGGATGCCTGTGTGTGGATGGACGCATGCCATGGGGTGCTTATGAAGGTCACAGGACAACTTTCAGGAGTGGGTTCTCTCCTTCCCCAGTGAGCTCTGCAGATCAGCTCAGGTGGCCCATCAGGCCCTCAAGCTAAGCTTTGACCGCTTGTTTTGCAAATGAAATAATACAATAGATTTTATTAAAGACATTAAAAGTACATCTGCTGTAGCAAACATAAGCACATTACAGCACATCTTGTTTAGTTTTTTATACATATTTGTGTGTTTCTGTACATGTGTGGACAAAATGGTCTAAAACGAAAACATTTCTAGGATTTGTTTTATTCTATTTTGGTTTGGTTTTCTGAAACAAGGTCTCAAGTAGCCCAGGCTGGCTTCAAACTTGCTATGTGGGCGAGGAGACCCGGAAACCTGATTTTCCTACCTCCACCTTCCAGAAGCTAGAACTGCAGTGCACACCAATGCCCAACTTAACAAAAGTTTTAAAAAACATTTCCAGGCTACATTGGTAGGGTGCTGGCCTCACATAGTCCAGACTGGTCTCAAAGTCACTATGTAGCCGAGAATGACCTCAAACTCGTGACCTTCCTGCCTCCATCTTCCAAGTGCTGACCCTGTCTTATAAAGAAAAAAAAAAGAAAGAAAAGCATTTTCCTAATTGATTGTGAGTGACTTGAGACTCGAAACAAAGTCAAGACCTCTTACAAGGCTTTGATAGTTCTCCCCAAATCTTTAGTACCAAAAAGAAAAAAAAAAAAGTGCTTTCTTAGCTGGATATGAGGGTTCCAGCACTTGGGAGGCAGAGGCAGGTGGGTGAATCTCTGAGTTTGAGGTTAGCCTAGTCTACAGAGCTAGTTTTAGGACAGACAGGGCTACACAGAGAAAATCTTGTCTTGAAAACCCATATGCATATAGCAAGAAGACAGTATATTTCAAGATCCACTCTGACTTCCTCCCTCCATAGCTCAACAGCACCCTTGTCCTTAGTTCAATGAGACTTAAGGGTATCGGAACCTTTTCTCTGGATTTTACTGTCTCTATTAATGCTGCTAGCATTCGTTGGTAAACCATGGTGAGATTTGCTCATTTGTTTCATCTAAACTTATTTTGAGACAGGGTCTCATTAAGTTGCCCAGGCTGGGCCTGAACTTTCAATCCTCTTGTCTCAGCCCTTTGAGTAGCTGAGATTTGCAGGCCTGTCCCACCATCCTGCCTAACTGTCCTTGATTCTTCTGGCTCCTGAGCTGGAGCACACAGCCTGGCACTGGAGAAGGAATGCAGGCAGCCAGCACAGCACAGACCACATACTTCATCGCAGAAATATGCAGGGTGCCTCGCAGGGGGAAGTGTGGATGACTCTAATTCCTCCCAGTTACCCAGTTCTGCTGCTTCTGAAGCCCTCCGACTAGCTGTCAAATGGCCCTCACCTCCATTTCTGCGGAGGCCACCCTATAGGATGGTAGGACTCCACTCTTAATTGACAGGATTTGGAATCAGTCAGGAAACATACCCAGAGGCATTTCCAGAGGCTTAACTGAGGAGGGCTGACCCCCTCTGAAAGTGAAAGGCTCCTTCTCACAGAGGGGACGCTCTTGGACCGAATTAAAATGGAGAAAGGAGACCAGCAGCTGAGCACCAGCATGTGGCTCCCTCTGCTTCGTGGCTGCAGAGGCAAACACCCTCATGTTGCGGTGCCATCTCTTCCCACCACGACAGGGCAGAGCCCAGAGAGCCCCTTCCTCCCTATAGTCGCCCTCATTGGTATTTTGTCACAGTCACGAGAAAGTCAGCCAACACCCTAATTTCAAGCCTTTTCATAACTTACAGAGAGTCCCCCTTGCTATTCTGCTACAGCCTTGGGAACTGTCTTTGAACCATTCCGATCATGTGGCTCCCTCAGAGCCAAGTACCAACTCCGCCTCCTCAGCTTCTTACTATTGTCTCAAACATTCTCCCCACCTTGGGAACCTGCTAGGACCACTGTCCTCTAGCCCAGTCCACAGGTCCCCACTTTCTGATGGCGTGTCTATCTGAGGCTGAATTTTCCTTATATAAATTCACCCAAGCCACCCAGTACAACAGACTGAAGCAGAAGCCTCCATGATAATCCGGCTGTCTTCCATTAAACTAGGCAATTAAAGAGAGCTACAGAAACATAAACTAAGGCCACGCTTCTCACTGATTTCTTGTGTTTGGGGAAGCAGGATTATCACTGTATTTAAAGATTATATTAACATGCAATGAGTTACTGCTGTTTTTAAGGAATTAATAATAAACATTTAATTTTTTCTTATATCCTGCTGGGTGTAGCAGTGCACACTTAATAATCTCAGCACTGAGGTGGCAAAGGAAGAAGGATTTCTTTCAAGACAGGGTTTCTCTGTAGCTTTGGAGCCTGTACTAGAACTCACTCTGCAGACTAGGCTGGCCTTGTCTGTCTCTTTACAGAGATCTGCCTGTTTCCGCCTCCTGAGTGCTGGGATTAAACACATGTGCCACTACCACATGGCAGGAAGAAGGACTCTAATTCCAGAGCAATTCAGACTATACAATGAGATGCTTGCTCAAAAGCATAAGAAAGTTATCTGTGCTAAATGTCACATGCCTGTGATCTCAGAAGACAGGAGTTCAAAACCAGCCTGAAAACACACACACACACACCACTCCCTATCTCAAAACAAAGCAAGAAAACCCAAAAAATCCAGGCTGGGGATGCCTGCCAGGGTGGAGTGAACATGAACATCCAGTTACGCACTGAGTCAACTCCAGCACTAAAGCAGGAAAACTAATGATGATTATAAATCTAGCGACTATCTTTTTTTTTTTTTTTTTGAGACATGGCCTTTCTGTAGCTTTGGGGCCTGTCCTGGAACTCACTCTGTAAATCAGGCTGGCTGAGAACTCACAGAGATCTGCCTGCCTCTGCCAGCTGAGTGCTGGGATTAAAGGTGTGCCCTGCTAGGTGCAACTATCTTTTAAGGATATAACAGTAGTATTCCACAAAGAGAATAAGAAATGAGCCCAATAACTGTTATTGAAATAAGAGAGAAAGAGAATTATTTCTACTCTGTGGCTTTCGGTAGAAACAAGAAACGTGGCACGGTCAGAAACTGCTCATGACTTATTTACCACTTACTTATTTTTGAGACAGGGTCTCCTTATGTTGCTTTGGCTGGCATGGAAGTTCTAACTTCTGGGATTAAAGGCATGAGCCATCATTCCCAACTAGAAAACTAATTTTAATTTGTATCTTTTTTACTTTTGTTGCTTTTTGAGACATAATCTTGGTCCTGTAACCCAGGTGCATTCCTTTTGGTCTTTGGAGATAAGGTCTCAGGTAGCTGAGGCTGGCCTTGAACTCCCGATTTTCCATTTTCCAGCCCTTGACAGCTAAGTTTACAGGGATTACAGGAATGCCACAAGACACCTAGCTTTCTCTTTCCTCTTAACGGCCTTATAAAAACTGCTCTTTAGCAACCTCAGACTTAGTGGTACCCGCCTGCAATCCCAGCATGTGGGGCCAGGAGACTGGACAAGCCCTGGGCTGTGGAGTGTGCTGAACACAGTCTGGGTTGCAGATAGACACCCTGCATTTCTGTCAAAATGAAGGCAGAAAACTGCTCTTGGATGATTTCACTCAAACCTCTTCTGGGGCTGGGGGTTAGAGCTCAGTGGTGGGCCCTTGTCTAGCATAGGTTAGACACTGGGTTTGATTCCCCTGTCATGGGAGCAGGGGCCACACCAGCACAAAATACAAAACCCAAATCTCTTTTCTTCCATGTCCTCACAGAACACTTTTCAGCAAGAGGAAATTCCTGTTTAACCTGCCTGATATTGTGCAAAAGTAAGCAGTCCTTTCTCCAAATTCCCACAAACTTCACACAAACCCTTCTTGTGACCCCGCTATCCCACAAGAGCGTGCACAGTGAACTGAATATGAACACTCAATGGTGACTAATGCAAGCGAGAGAGAGGACAGCGATCAAAGAAGCTTCCGTCTGTGCTGCGGGAACTCTAGAGCTCAAGATGAAGACCCGGGCTAAGCCAGTCATGCTACAGATTCTTAGATGAAAACTAGGTCGTATGAGAAGATTGAGGTCATTTTAATAATGGTATTTGGAGGAGGGCTGGTTTTTTTTTTTATCTATTTAATATAGGATCTTAATTGTCCCAGGCTGGTCGCCAACTCACTGTATAGCCAAGGATGACCTTGAACTCATGATCCCTCTGCCTCCACCTCCCAAGTACTGGGTTTAAAGGAGTAGACCATCGGCCAGGTAGTGGTGGCGCACGCCTTTAATCCCAGCACTCGGGAGGCAGAGGCAGGTGGATCTTTGTGAGTTCAAGACCAGCCTGGTCTACAGGAGCTAGTTCCAGTGCAGGCTCCAAAGCTACAGAGAAACCCTGTCTCAAAAAAAAAAAAAAAAAAAAAAAAAAAGGAATAGACCATCATGTCTAGCTTTTATAGTGGTTTTTTTTGGAGGGGGAGAGGAGATGGGGGACTAAGATTTGTTACTTAATGTGTGGATATATACTTGTGGGTGCAGTACCCAGGAAGGCCAGAAGAAGGCATCAGATCCTCTGGGGGCTTATAGGCTATTGTGAGCCACCGACTTGGGTGCTGGGCGTTGTCCTATAGAAGAACAAGTGCTCTTAATCACTGAGTCATCTCTGCAGCCCCATAATAGTGGCTTTGCTGTTTGGTTTCCCCCTGACTTTGAACCCAGTGCTGAGTACATCATAACACTACTGTACATGAACAGATAAATGAAGGCTTCCAAAGGCTCTGTGTGTTTTAGATGTTGCTGGATGACAGTATCAGGTGGCTGAGCCCTACCTATGTAGCCCTGTTCTCTGGCCGGGACATGTGTCATTTGTCCTAGGCAGCAGACCTGCTGCCTATCTCTAGGTGAACTATGGGAGACCTCAAACCTTCCTCAAGGGTCAAGTCACCAGTTTAGCCCTAGGACCCAACGTAACCATGAGTTATGCCCTCAGCTACTGCCCCAGTGCCACGCCCAGCTGTGATGGGAAAGAACAAGGAAAGAGAAAATGAACGTTGGAGGGGGAGTCAGAAGAAAATGTTTGTACCTTCATTTCAGTTGGGTGCCTGTGGTCAGGCTGATTCATCCAGGACTCCACAGATAGGTCACAGTCCCAGCCCCACCTAGCAAAGCTCACATCCACCACTACCCCCAGATCCTGCTTCCTGGGTCCTCTATGACACCTAATCTGCCTGCTGGGGCAAGGTTCTGGCTAGGAGAACTAAGGGATCCAGGATGTCCAAATGCCTTGGCATGCTTGAGGTGACACCACCTACTTCCAAGACACATGTGAGTGTCACTCACAACCAGTCCAGGAGCCCCAACCCTTTGCTTTGCTAGTCCAAAGACTAAGGCACTGTCACGATAGAGAACTTGGTGTCACCTCATAGTCCCCTGATGGGTGGGTGCACACACATGCCAACCAAGCTGGCCTTGAATTTATAGAGAGCCACCGGGCTCTGCCTCTCCAGTGTTGGGATAAAAACTGTGCCACTAAGGCCTCTGCCATCAGGATCTCAACACTGACCTTGGGCTAAGTTGTTTGGCCCCTGCACTTCCATTTCTTCATATGTGAAACAAGAAAGCCTCAGAGCACTTGCTTTTTATGTGTGCATGTATGTGTACACACGTGGAGGCCACAGGACAATCCTGGGTGTCAACCTCGGGAAGGCCATCACCTCTTTTGAGGCAGGTCCCTCAGTGGCCCGGAGTTTACCAGCTGGGCTAAACTGGCTAGCCAGGGAGCCCTCAAGATTTTGTCTCTAGCTAGCCAGGGAGCCCTCAAGATTTTGTCTCTAGCTAGCCAGGGAGCCCCAGGGTTTTGTCTCTAGCTAGTCAGGGAGCCCCCAAGATTTTATCTCTGACTAGCCAGGGAGCCCCAGGGTTTTGTCTCTAGCTAGCCAGGGAACCCTCAAGATTTTGTCTCTAGCTAGCCAGGGAGCCCCAGGGTTTTGTCTCTGGCTAGCCAGGGAGCCCCAGGGTTTTGTCTCCGCCTCCCCAGTACTCAATGCCATGTGATGCACTTTGACATGTGTTGTGAAGATCGAACTTGTGAGTCAAACACGTTACTGACTGAGCAACTGTCCAGCCTTTTGTTCTGGTTTTCTTTTATAAGACGGGGCATCTGTACCCCAGGCTGGCTGCAAGTTCAGGGTTGGCCTTGGACATCTCATCCTCCTGCCTCTATTTCCCAAGTGCTGGGATCACAGCCTTGTATGTGCCCACATCCAGTTTTGTGTGGTCCTGGAGACTGAGCCCAGGGCTACCTTATGCCAGGTCTCTGCCAACTGCACTACATCCTCTGGCTCTGCACAGCACTTGTGTGAAGAATAACTAAGAATCAAGTTAATAAACATATTGATTACAAATTTATTTACTAATATCCCGAGTTTAATTCCTTGAACCCATGTGACGGAACCAGAAAACCACCTTGTGTAGGTTACCCTCTGACCTCCAAGCACATGCCCCCACACAAACACCTCACCAACACGTGAAATATATGTTTGTTTGTTTTAAGAAAAGAAAAAAACCCCACACAGTATATGCTCAAGAGGTACACCTGAAATGACTCTCAGCGGCTGTGTCTGAGGAAACTTTCTGAGGACTGCCCAGAGGCACCAAGGGCCAAGTTTAGTAGTTATATCAGGTCTGGGCCTACCTCCCCAAAGAGACTATCTCTTCAGAGATGCAGAAATCTGAGAGAAAATTCAGCTGGGCTTGTGGACAGAAGCTAAGTCAATCAAAGAAAAATGGTGCTGCTCCTAGGACCAGCAGGTACCAGCTGACTGGAGAAATCAGAGAATGTTCTACACCTTTGTTCTTGCTCTGTCACCTAGTCTACCTGAGGGCCTGTCACCCCTGACCCCTGGTTCCTGGGTCTGTAGAGGGTGTGTCTTAGCAAGAGGGTAGAGCTGAGAGGAAAGGGGGGGCCTTGACCTTCTGAGCCAGCTGATGGGGGCAAACAGCTCCCTTCCCAACACCCCCAAGCCAACTTAGCATTGTTCACTTGCTAGAGATCCAAACCTCCGTGGGTCTCATTCAAAGTGGACTCCAAGCACCAAGCCCAGCAAGCTCCGCAAGCTAGAGCCCAGGAGAGAGTCTGTGACAGCAGACAGAAACCTCCAGGGCAAAGGCGGATGGACCCACAGGTGCCTTCTCCTCCCCTGGCCGGGCCTCCCTCCTCCAGCTGGAGCTTAAGTTGATGCTCAAGGCCTGCATCTGTCTGAGGCCCCAGCCTGACTTCCTTTCCCAGAACTCCGGGAGCCCAGGGGAGGGGCAGGGAGGAGCAGCCTGGAAAGAGGCGGACAGAGAACTGGAGGGAGGGTGAGTTGGAGCAGAAACCGCTGGGGCCAGAATTGGGAGTTTCTGGGATTGCCCCAACTTCAAGGACTCTGTCCAACCTTCTCCCCACAGGCCAGAACTTGCAGGTCTATTTTTATTCTAAAAAAGAGGGGGGCTGTGGGGTTGGGGCTCTGGATGGATGGTAGAGCACTTGCTTAGCCAACACGCCAAGCCCTGAGATGGATCTGCAGCATCACAGAAACCAGGTGTAGTGGTGCGTGCCCGTAAGCTCAGCACTTGGGAGGTGGAGGAATCAGAACTCAAGGTCATCCTTGGCTCCAGAGCAAGCTTGAGGCTAGCGTGGGCTATATGAAACCATGCCTTAAAAAATATGGAGCGTAGTAGCACACACTTCTAATCCCAGCACCAGAGAGTCAGTGGCAGGCTCTGTGAGTTCAAGACCAGCCTAGACTACAAAGTGAGGTTCAGGCAGGCTGTGGTGGCTCAGGCCTTTAATCCCAGCATTTGGGAGGCCGAGACAGGTGGATCTCTGTGAGTTTGAGGCCAACCTAGTCTATAAGAGATAGTTCCAGGACAGTGAAATCCTGTCTTGAAAAACAAAACAAAAAACCCAAAAAACAAACAAACAAACAAACAAAAAAGTGAGTTTCAGGTCAGCCAGAGCTACATAGTAAGGCCTTGTCTAAAAAAAAAGGAGTGTGTGTGAGAAAGAGAGAGAGAGAGAGAGAGTGGGGTGGATAGAGGGAGGGAGGGAGCTATAGGCAGGATGATGAGAAAAGAAACCAGACTGCTTTTGGTTAAGTCTCATGCCCACTCCTACTGAAAAACGCTGTTATGAAGACAGCAACCCTCATGCATAAGCATCTGTGGCCTGCCTGGGACTAAGCTGGGCTGTGCATTTTCTCTCAAATCCAATGCAGGTCAGTTAGGCTGTGCGCGATTTGTCTCTGTATAGGCATAAGAAATGCCTGTCTTGCTGGGGCTGGGGTTCAGTGACCAAAGTATTCGCCCAGCATGTGCAAAGGCCTGGCTGGGTTCGAACCTCGGCATGCCCTGCCCCCTCACTGGACTGCAAGGACACAGATGCTGTTTAGCATATAGTAAGTATTTAATTAGTATTATTAGCTACTGTGAGGGAGGGACAACAGGCGAAGAAATAGCCAGGAAGATGCCGGGCGGTGGTGGCACACGCCTTTAATCCAAGCACTTGGGAGGAGTTCGAGGCCAGCACGCGGGACTATATTCTCTTGCCACTCCCCCAGACAGTGAAATGAATGGGGAACTGCCTCTGTGGCCTGCCGAACAGCCCAATTAGTCTGCTTGCCAAGCTGTGCAATGGGAGCCTAAGGTCTCTGTGCAGAGGCTCCTTCGCCGCTGAGATGGCTTTCCGGTCCCCTTGTCTCTTGAGGGATGAGGTTAGGAAAGAAGGGATTACTAAATGCTTGGTAATACTAGCAAGGGGCACTCAGGTGCCTGTGGCATCTCGCTCACCCTGGGCTCTGTCTGCTGAGTCCCTAGAGCCCATTTGCTGTATTGTTTTCTTTGTTCTCTCTCTGTCTCTGCTGTTTTCTGAAACAAGCTCTCACTATGCATGCCTGGCAGGCCTGAGTTTGCAAACTGACTTCAAACTCACCAAGAGCTGCCTGCCTCTGCCTCCCCAGTGCTGGGATTAAAGGCCTGTACCGCCGCACCTGGGCCCTTTATGGCCTTCTCAAAGGTCTGACGGCAGCAATCAGATTGGGCCCAGCATGGGAGGAACCAACATCTTCCTTCTGCCCCACCTTCTGAGAGCCATGGCTCAGCCTCTGCACTCTAATCTCAGGAGACACTGTTGGGGAATTTTACCCAGCGTGGGAGCTGGTCAGGCTGCAGAAGGCTAATAGTTTCAGAGAGGTGTGGCTTTCGAGGTCCCTTTACAGGCACCAATATAAGTGTCACACCCTTTGAAGGGTAGGAACAGCCATTCCAGCATAGCTTCCCTGACACGCTGGCGCTGGCGAAACTTGGGTCCCTCTGTGGCAAGGACACAGGAAGGTCGGGGGGGGGGCGGGATGTGGGGAGGCCCCTGCCTGGGGAAAGGAGCACATTCTCTCAGGCTTGCACACTTGGGCCAGAGCTGTTAAGAACACATTTTATGGAGATTCTGCCAGGTCCGGTCAGAACAGATCTTTGTGTAAACAGCTGGGAATGGGGGGGGGGACGGACAGAGGTCCCAGGAAACCAGCTGACGCCTGAAGGACCAGGGGGGTTCTTCACCCAGTAGGGGCCCCTGGAGCGACACTCTGGGCAACAGCTCCACCTGGTGGACGGAGTGTGAAAACCATGGGCCCGGTGGCGGGCCGAGCGATGACGCAAGGGGGCCTCGGTGAGCAACCCAGTTTCCAGGCGGAAAGAGATGGACTCTGCGCGTTGACACTCTGGCAGAGGCTCTTCGTGCATGCGCTCTAGACCCTTGCGGCTGGGACTCACGTCATTAAGCAGGGGTGCGTTATTTGTTAGAAAGTCTTCTCATTTTTTGCCAAGTGGGCATGGCTCTTTCCACGACTGTGATTCCAGTTCTCGGAAAGTAAAGACACGGATTGCTACAAATTCTAGGACAGCCAAGTCTACTTAGGATAGTAGCAAGGCTATCTGGTGAGAATCAAGTAGTGATAATAATAAGTCAAAATGATTAAAAAGCAGAATAAAACAAAAAATCCAACCACTCAAGAAAGAAGTTATGGGGCTTGAGAGATTAAAAGTTTGTACTGCTCGGGGCTGGAGAGATGGCTCAGTGGTTAAGAGCACTGCCTGCTCTTCCAGAGGTTCTGAGTTCAATTCTCGGCAACCACATGGTGGGTCACAATAATCTGTAATGAGATCTGGTGCCCTCTTCTGGCCTGTGGGTATACGTACAGCACGGCAAAATACCATATACATAATAAATGTTTAAAAACAAAAGTTGGTGCCACTCTTGCAGATGACCTACGTTCTGTTATGTGGCTCACAACCTGCAGACACCTGCACTTATGTGCACAGATAAACACACTAATACATAATTTAAAATAAAATAAACACTTTTGGGGGATTTTCCAGACAGGATTTCTCTGGGCAACCCTGACTGTCCTGTAGACCAGGCTGGCCTCAAAACTCACAGAGATCTGCTAGCCTCTGCCTCCGGAACGCTGGAATTAAAGGCGTGCGCCACCACCGCCTGGCAAAATAACCCCC
>JAQHUG010000041.1:694999-727413 GCA_028555095.1 Dicrostonyx torquatus
GAGACAGGGCTTCTTTGTGTAGCCCTGGTTGTTCTGGAATTCACTCTGTAGACCAGACTGGCCTTGAACTCACAGAGTTCTGAAGAGCTGGGATTATAAGTGTGCACCACCACCACCACCCAGCTTGACATCATTTCTTTGCTTTTTAACAAGGATTTATTTATTTTGTTTATGTGTATGAGCATTTGCCTACATGTATGTATATGTACCGTGATCATGCCTGGTGCCTGCAGAGACCAGGAGAGGGCATCAGAACCCCAGGAAATGGGTAGTTGTGAGTTACCCTGTGGGTGTTAGGAAGCAGTAAGTGCTGTTAACTGTTGAGTCATCTCTCCAACTCCCTGACATTCATTTCTTGCTCCCTCTTTAAGGAGATCTCTTTACTTCCTGTGTTCAAATTTCCTCCTCTACAAAATGGAGTTAATACTAGTTGATGATTGAACACAGCTATCAGAGGTATTAAATGAGATGCTACATCTAAACAACATAACCCCTTGAAGGTGCTATGTAACTCTGTGCTAGCATCCTGAGTCATTGGTAAGAGAAACACACAAGAAAAAGGTTGGAACCATGGAGGCCATGCCCATGGGTTCAATGGAATGATCAGAGACACTTTCCTTTTCCAGTCTCTGTGGCGAGAAACTCTGATTTTACTCCATGATGTCCCCAACATCGGCAGAGTGTGGCTACATGAAAAGATGCTAGATGACTGTGTAACCTGCTGTGTTAGGGTGTGCGGGAAAGAAGCAGAAGAACCACTCCTCCACCTAGGACTAGTCCCAGGGCCCAGGATGGGGAGGGGGTGTCCCGCATGGTGTGGACTGTCCAATCACCCCTGGGGGAACCCTCCAGCTGCACACAACCGGAGCTCAGGGGCTCCAGCTTTGCAACTTGTCTTTCCCAGAAATGCTCCTGTTTATTCCCACTTCCTTATGCCTGGAAGTGAGAACAGGACTGGCAGGAACTGTTTTCCAGTTACCAGTATATCCCAGTACCCTGTAAACCATTCTGATTCAGGCTACCTCTGGAGACTAAGTACCTCAAAGACCAGAGTCTCTCTGAGCTCAAAAACCATCCTCTGGAACCCAACCCAGATGTCCCCTTCCCAGCCTCCCCAGCATCTCTGTCATACCTGAGACCAACACCAGCAGTGGCTGAGACAGTCAGCCGCAAACAGAAACAATGTCGAGCACACAGTAGGTGCACAGCCAGTGCCAATGAATACTGCCTCCCCGCAAAAGCAATGCCCATTTTCAGTTGCTCTCTGGTCTGCACTAGAAGACGCATACAGCTGAGACCGGGTACACATCAGCCCCTCAGGACCGTCTGCAAAGTCCTAGTTTTTGGCCCCCTTCCTTGGCTCTGGATGGCTCAAACACATACTGGTTGGCACTCCGACCTCCAAAGCTGATGTATGGATGCTGCTAAACCCTTGGCCTTGCACATCAGCCTGGAGGGGTAGCTGTGGGGATGCTCGTGCGTTTAGGAGGCTCAAGCAAAGCTTTGGGGGTTTCGAAAAAATCACACTCAGTGGGAAAGTGAACTAAGCTTTTGGGGCCAAAACCGAGGGGAGAGTGGCGCGATGACCGGCTGAACCCACCTGTTAGGGTCCCCGGCCCTCTCACCACCCACCTGCTATCTCCACCCTGGACTCTAAGTAACATCCCAGGCAAAGCAGCCGATGCTAACGTCACATTTATTCTGGCTTCTCCAGTTCCCCAAGCCTACCTCTTGGCAGATGAGTCCCCCGGAGCTTTTATGGTGGCCTCGCGTTCTCTCCCGCTGCTGGACATCTGTTTTGGGGCAGTAGAAGTGATCACAGACGCCAGCCACGGACAGGACAGGGGCGTGCACTCCGCAGCACCCAAACAGAGCGAGTGTCCATCCCACAGGCGCGGCATGTTTACAAAGTCTGCACCGCGTCGCAGATCACTAGCTAGAAGCTGGGCAGGAAGTGGGGACGAGGGGGCGGGCGAGACAAAGGAGCTGGGTGCTGCGCTCCGCTCGGGTTTGGTCCCTGACACCCCCAGAGCAGACTTATCCAGCTCTAATCTGAACTCCACCGGGGTCTACAGCCCTGATCCTCAGCCCCAGGTAGTGGTGGTGGGAGGGGGCGCGGGTGCCGCTCTGCCAGGTTCAGGTGTACACACTCCAGAGAATGCCTTCTAGGCATCTGCAATTCGTGGTGCACGTTACTCAGGAAGTAAACAGCAGGTCTGAGTTCTTAACTCTTACCACACAGCCAGGGACTGCAACACCTGTTATCTCACCCCCCCCCCAGTTATCACGCAGGGAAACTGAGGCACAGTGAGATTAGAAAATGTGGCCAGAGTCTGGAGGCTAACAAGTGTGAGGACTGAAGCTGAGTGATTTCATCTGGCCAGGCTCCCCCCCCCATACCCCCCCCACCAGAAGGGATGAGAAGAGGCAAGGTCTCTCCTGAGGCATTTCCAGTCCAGAGAGGCTGATGTTGGTAACATGGACTCAACATACTGGAAGTGAGAGGGACAAGAGACAAGCTTCCTTGTTCACTTAGCTGTTGCAGGCTGAGGGCTAGAGACGACAGAGCCAGGAATTACAAGGAGCTTGGTAATAAGACTAAAGCTTCAGCTGGCAGAGTAGTTGCCTAGCATGTAAGAAAACCCTGAGTTCCGCCAGCACTGCGTAAATGGAGTATGGCGGTGGATTCTGGTAACCTCAGCACTCTGGAGAAGGTATGGGTAGGATAATCAGGGGAAGATGTCTGTTCTATTGTGTGAAGAGATACCAGGACCACAACAACTTTATAAAAGAAAGCATTTAATTGGGGGCTTGCTTACAGGTTTAGAGGGTTGGTCCACAGTCATCCTCACTTGTGGGGAGCATGGCAGCATAAATGAGGGTGAAAACACTACCCTATGTCTGATATGCAGGCAGAGAGAAAGAGAAGGCTGCAGGGGGAGGGGAGAGAGAGAAGCACTAGGCCAGGTGTGGGCTTCTGAAACCTCCAAGCCCACGCAGTTTGACACATCTTCCAACAAGACCACACCTCCTAATTCTTCTCAAATAGTTCTGCTCCCTGGTGACTAAGCATTCAAATATATGAACCTATGTGGCTCATTCATATTCAAACCACCCCAGTGTTCAAAGTCATCCTCAGCTATGTAGCAAGTTTGAGACCAGCCAGGCGACATGCAACACAGGCTCACACGAAACAACCAGTACGAAGGCCCCCTCTGAGAGAGTGAGGTCACTGGAATTGGGCTGGCCCAGCTAGCTAAAAATCAGCCAACCTGAGAAAGCCCTGCTAATGCGTCAGCCTCTAGAGTCTTTTCAGATGTGCCTTTGAGGACTGGAGAGATGTTGTGGCAGTTAAAAAAAACACGGGTTCTCTTCCAGGATTCAATTCCCAGCACCTACCTGGCAGCTCACAACAGCCTGCAACTCCAGTTCTAGGCTATGCAAAGTCCTTTTCTGGCCTTCTCTGGCACCAGGCATGCAAGGGGTTCACAGAGATAAATGCAGACAAAATGGTCATACACATAAAATAAATGCATGCATTTTTAAGAAAAGCACTTAATTTTATTATTGTATTTGTGTGTGTGTGTGTGTGTGTGTGTATTTTTGTACAAGTGAATACCCCCAAACACCAGAAGAGGATATCACATCACCTTGGAGCTGAAGTCACAAACAGTTGTTAGCCACTCAACATGGGTGCTAAGATTTTGAACTCTGATTCTCCCCCAACAGCAGTGTGTGCTCTTAACTATTGAGCCATCTCTCCACCCAAAAGTGCATTCTTTTTTTTCAATGATTTATTTATTTTTATCTTATGTGCGTTGGTATTTTACCTACATGTATGTCTGTGGAGAGATTTGAATACCCTGGAGGTAGAGTTACAGACAGTTGTGAGCTCCCATGTGGGTGCTGGGAATTGAACCAAGGTCCTCTGGAAGAACAATCAGTGCTCTTAGGGGCCAAGTCATCTCTCCAGCCCTCAAAAGTGCATTCTTAACTGTATTCTTAGTCAGATGGTGGTGGCGCACGCCTTTAATCCAGCACTCCGAGAGACAGAGGCAGGTGAATCTCTGTGGGTTCAAAACCAGCTTGGTTTACAGAGCTAGAGCCAGAACAGGCTCTAAAACTACACAGAGAAAGCAAGTCTCGGGGAGAGGGGGGGGGAACAAAAGTGTATTTTTTATGAGAAATTATTTTATATCAACAGCTTTGTTTCTACTATCTATCTACTTATTTTTCTGACAGGGAAGGTCTCCTTATGTAGTCCCAAACTGGCCTGGAACTCCCGATCCTCAGGCTCTCAAAGTGGTAGGATTAAAGATGGCTGGCTTCTAGCCAAAAAACCCACGGAGTTTTTTCCAGAGCCATTGCCATAGCGCTGAAGGGTGCAACCACGGAGTTTTTTCCAGAGCCATTGCCATAGCGCTGAAGGGTCCACAAAAGCCCGCCCCCCACATTTCTTAGAGCTTTTCCGCGAGGCGGGGCACCTGCGGCCCCGCCCTTCGTCACCTTCCCACCCCCAACTACAAGTCCCATCGTGCCACGCGCTCACGCGCACTACGCGAGAGCAAGATGGCCGACACGGCGGCTGGGCCTGGTGGCTCCGGAACGGTAAGGGTCGGGAGGCGCGGCGTAAAGCTGAGAGGGTTTGGGTCTTCTGGATCTTTTCTATGGTTTTGGCCACAATCTCGGACCGAGAAACCCAAACCCATTCTGAGATCCCATGGCTGAAAAGTCTGCCTGGCCAAATGCGTCTCCGCTGCTTGAGACTTGGCAGCGGCCTCCTAAATTTGTGCACCTGAGACATGATTGGCTCGTTCCCTGGTGAGGGTGGGAACCCGGAACGCCTTCTGATTGGTCTGAAAAGGCTGTTTTCATCTTACTGGCCAGCCAAAGTTGGAAGGGGGTTCCTTTTCAAAATATTTACCTTCCTCGCCTTGCTTTGAGGTTACTTCAGCCCTCCTCTGCGTCCGGTTTTCATTTTCCGTGTTAAAGATGTGGTGTGGATGGAACAAAAGACAGTAGATTTATTCGTCCAATCTCATAATTCGTGTATATATTCTTTTTTTCCCCCCCGAGACAGGATTTCTCTGTGGAACAGCCCTGGCTACCTGGAATTCGCTCTGTAGATGTAGACCAGGCTGACACACAGAGCCTCCTGCCTCTGCCTCCCAAGTGCTGGCATAAAAGGTGTGCACCACCACTACCCGGCTTGTGTGTATATTCTGATAATTTTCTCTAGAAAGAAGTGAAGGGGCTGGAGAGATGGCTTAGTGGTTAAGACCTGCGGGTGCTCTTCCAGAACACTCGAGTTCGGTGGGTCGGTTCTCAACCACCTGTAACTCCAGCTTAATGGAATCCGACGCTCTCTCCAGGCTTCCGGAAACAGTTGCACTCACATGAACATACATACACACACACACACACACACACACACACACACACACCACATATCTACACGGAATTTTTTTTTAATATTTTCTTTATTATTTATTATGTATTCAGTATTCTGCCTGCATGTACAACTGCAGGCCAGAAGAGGGCATCAGACCTCATTACAGATGGTTGTGAGCTACCATATGGTTGCTGGGAATTGAACTCAGGACCTTCAGAAGATCAGTCAGTGATCTTATCCTCTGAGCCATCTCTCCAGCCCTCTACACGGAATTTTTTTGAGCGAGTAGTGTTTATCTTATTGGAAGTCTCTGGATTTGGATGCTCAGTTATTACTCACTTGGTGAGATCTGTAATTCTAAGGATTAAACACTTGATAAATGTTTATCAGGAGAACCTTTGCTAGCCAGGCAAAAGTTGCTACATACCTGTAATTTGTATGTTTAGGAGGTGGAAGTTAGAGGATGGCAGTATGGTCCTAGGCTACACATCTAGCAACAGGCCAGCCTGAGTGAGCTATGTAGTGAGACTTCTGTTTGCCATTGATGGTATGTGAACTCTGTGGTTGCATCCTTGCCTAGTGGTAAAAAGTCTACTCTTCGTGGGCTTCTGCTTCCCAGAGACCAGGAAGCAAGCAGTCCACTAACCCTGCTGATAACTACCATCTGGCCCGGAGGAGGACTCTGCAGGTGGTTGTGAGCTCCTTGCTGACAGAGGCAGGATTTGAGAGCGCGGAGAAAGCATCGGTGGAAACACTGACAGAGATGCTGCAGAGCTGTGAGTACTGAGAAATACTGCACCTTCTTTCTCGTTTGTGGAGCCCAGCTTCAGAAACTGCCCCCCTTTTCTTGGAAGGCTGAGGCTTACCTTCAGACTGAAGGGAAAAAATTGTCCATTGTAGCATAAGACCTGTTTGTTTTGATGTTTGCATGTGTGGTAGGAGATATGTAGCAATGTTGACATTTAATCATTGACATTGAGTGTGCACTCACAGGGCTGCACCACAGCAACTCTTATAAAGGAAAACATTTAATTGGGGTCACTTACAGTTTTAGAGGTGCAGTCCATTGTGGTCGTGGCTGGGAACATGATAGCATGATGGCACGAAGGCAGACATGACGGTAATGTGTCTTGATAATGCAGGCACAGGACATGGACTGTGACACTGGGTGTAACTTGAGCATAGGAGACCTCAAAGCCTACCCCACAGTGACACACTTCCTCCAGCAAGGCCATTCCTACCCCAACAAAGCCACACCTAGTAGTGCCACTCCATTTGCAAGCCATTTTCTTACAAACCACCACATGTATATATATCATATCCTTTTAAAAATTACTCTTCTTAGTTGTGTGTATGGTGGGGACTGTATGCTTGTCATAGCACAGATATGGAGGCCATAGGATAACTTGTGGGAATCAGTTTGCTCCTTCCATCCTATGAGACCCAGGGATGGAACTCCAGTCGTTGGCAGTAAACACCTTTACCATTGAGCCATTTTGATTTTGCTTTTTATTTGCTTTTTCTCTTTACTTCAGATAAATGGAATCTGAAAATATTTGTCATTTTTGTGCCTGGCTTACTTGATTTAACATAGTGTTTCAAAGTTTATCCGTGTTCTAGATTTCTTTCCTTTTGAAGAATTTCATTTCTTTTGAGGACTGAACTCCAGCCGGGCAGTGGTGGCGCACGCCTTTAATCCCAGCACTCAGTAGGCAGAGGCAGGCGGATCTCTGTGAGTTCGAGACCAGCCTGGTCTACAAGAGCTAGTTCCAGGACAGGCTCTAAAAACTACAGGGAAACCCTGTCTCGAAAAAACAAAAAAACAAAAAAAAAAAAGAAAAGAAAAGAAAAAAAAATGAACACATACTCCGTTGTAGCACTGGATAGGGTGGGCACACTGTCACCCTGGCTCTTGGGAGGTAGAGGCCAGGACAGCTGGCCGGGTCTAGTGTCTGCTTCCTATAGAGTTTGAGGATATAGAAACCTGTCAGAACAAACAAAAGTGCTCCGTGTGATGTGTGTGCCCCAGTTGGTTTATCCACTCGTTTATCAGTGGAGAGACTCCTTCCCACCTTCTGACTGTTGAGAATTTGGGCGGCCATGTGTGGGTGTACACAGTGCATGTTTGAGCCCTGCCTTTGCTCATGGGTGCATATGTAGAGTAGAGCTGTGACTCACTGGTGACCCTATGTTGAATTCGGGAGGAACTGTGGCCTTTGACCCTTGTAGACATCTCAGAAATCGGGAGAAGTGCCAAGTCTTACTGCGAACACACAGCCAGGACCCAGCCCACACTGTCGGATATCGTGGTCACCCTGGTTGAAATGGGTGAGTGCATCTCCAGCATCTCCTGCTTTCTCATCTCTGAGTTGGGGCCACTAGGGAGGGAAGAAAGCCTGGCAGTTGGGGTGTCTGCTGAGTGTTCATGGATTCTCTCCTGTTTCCCTTGATCTGCTTTTAGTTTAGGAAGAGGAAGGGACCCTTTAGCCCATCTCAGAGACCCCTAAGTCCTTGTTGGGGAACTCTGCTGGAGCTTCTTTTAAGGGGCAGAATAGTGACTAAGTTGGGAGCTTAAGCCCCCTTTCCCCACTGGGCATGTCCTTTTAATATTCATGGGCCTAGGCAGTGATTGGCTTTCTTGTCCCTAGGGTTCAATGTGGACACTCTTCCTGCTTATGCAAAACGGTCTCAGAGGATGGTCATCACTGCACGTAAGTGGCTTTTGACCCAGGCACTTAGTGAGTACTCGGGTGTTGGAGATAGGGCAGACCTCAGAGTGGCACTGTTCTTGTTGTGGGAGGGGTTAACTACCCACAGCCTGATTTGATCTGGGCACTGGGGTTAGTGTGAAGCTTCGTCACCACACAGCTAAACCACTTCTGAGCTCCTGCTGTTGTACTGCAGCCCTGAAGAGCAAATGGTGATACGAGAAGACTAGAAAAGGCCTTGCTTCTGTAGATCAGAGTTGGCAAGCTGTCGTCTGTGGGTAAAATGTTGTCCACTGCCTGCTTTTGTGAATGAAGTTCTATTGGTGTGCAGCTGTGCCCACTTACCTGTCACTGCTTTCATGTTTTCAAGGCAGTTTTGTGGCTTGCACCATCCGAACTGCTGCTCTTGTGAGGGTGAGGGGTGCTCTAGAGCTCTAGTGCACTGGGAATGCATAATGAGGGCTAAGCTAGCCTGAGCTACACAGGCAGGACGCTGGCTCAAAAAACAAGCAAACAAAAGAAGTCTAAACTATGTCTAATGTATCCCTGTTGGAAAGGTTAATTCTGCTTTAGATAAGTAGGTCCCTTTAGCTAAGTAAGGAGTAACAGCTTTAGGCTTTAGGACTTGGGGTGAATTGCTGTATTTGTCTTTTATTTATTTATTTTTTTTAAATATTTATTTATTTATTATGTATACACTATTCTGCCTGTATATATGCCTGCCAGCCGGAAGAGGGCACCAGACCCCATTACAGATGGCTGTGAGCCACCATGTGGTTGCTGGGAATTGAACTCAGGACCTTTGGAAGAGCAGGCAATGCTCTTAACCTCTGAGCCATCTCTCCAGCCCCTGTATTTGTCTTTTAAAGTTACTCTTTTGCATTGGCATCTTTTTAGATACTGCGTCTGTTTACTGTGTGTGTTCATGTGACTGTCAGAGGAAACTTTGTAAGGCTGTCTCCCTCTACCATGTGGGTCCTGGCCATTGGCTTGGTCGCAAGCATCTTTCCCCACTGAACCATCCTGCAATGGAAAGCACCATTTTCTTTCCCATCCTTGTTGTTAAGCCCACACTTCCCCCAGCTCAGTATTTGTTATTTGGGGTCTCTGAACAGTGTGTGTGTGCTGGGGATTGGCCCTCAGGGCCTCCTGCATGCTGAGTAAATGCTGCACTGAACACTGTTCCTAGTGTGCCCACGGTCTCTGGAAAGATAGCCAGCAGCCTATTTAATGAACTTCAGCATGTTCTTTTATGTAGTAGCTTTGGTGACGGCCACTCTTCTGTTGATGCAAGGGGTTTACAGGCAGATTGTCACAGATTGAAATATCAAGCAAGATTACCTGGCAAGGCAGGTCATTGTATGCTGATCCGAAAAGGTGGTGAAAGGTGAACAACAAGGTGCTTAGTCATGGTCCAGTGACAGGAGGGGGTTCGAACAGGGACTGTTGTCTGTAGAAAGCAGGGGTTGGAGAAGTAACCAGTTGTGATTCTGTTGCAGCTCCGGTGACCAATCAACCAGTGACACCCAAGGCCCTCACTGCAGGGCAGAACCGACCCCACCCACCACACATCCCCAGCCATTTTCCTGAGTTTCCGGATCCCCACACCTATATCAAAACTCCGGTGAGTGGTGGAGCCACCCAGGGGCTGTGAGTGATGTAAACGCAGCTGGTGAAAAATTGCTGGTGGAAGTGCCATTCAGTTCTCAAGCGACTTTCCCTAGAGAGAAGCAACCTTGTTATTGGACATGGTGGCTCAGCGCTGTAATCCCAGCACTGGAAGCCTGTGGCAGAAGGACTGCCGTGAGTGTGAGGCCAGCCTGGGCTACAGACTGAGCTGCTGTCTCGAAAAGAGAGATAGGATTCAGGGAAGGAATTGATACAGCTATTGCTCTGGACTGCAGTCTCTCAGAGTGTCCTGGGGCTGCTATGACAAAGTGCTAGAAAGTAGATGACTTAGAGCGATAAAAATATATTATTTTCTAGGCCTAGGGGCCAGAAGTTCAAAATTAAGGTGTTATCAGGGCCATACTCCCTCTAAAACCTGTAAGGGAATCTGTTCACCCTGCCCTACCATGGATGCACCAGCATTTCTCCGGCATTTCTGGGTTTATAGGTGTGTCACTCCCATCTTCCTGTCTCTACGTAGTGCTGGCTTTCTACAGTTTAAAATATTTTGTCTTCCCATAAGGACATCATCTGTTCTTCATGACTTCATTCTAATTGATGACATCTTTGGTGACTTGTTGCCAAATGAGGTCATCTGAGATGCCAGGATTTAGGAGTTGACTATATCTAAACGTTTTTTGTGAGGATACAGTTCTGTTGCTAGTGTTCCTACCCCTTTTATAGTATGTTAGTGCGTCCTGACGATAAAATAATGTAAGGAGCTCCTTTTAAGTGTGGTGTCTGAGACCTGCATCAAATGCTGTACATATGAATATTTATCACTTAGCCTGCTACAAAAACATACATTAAAAAATAACCTCAGCCTTATTTAAAAAAAAAAGTCCAGAAAAAAACCTGTGATCTTTTGAGTGGGAGCCTTGCTGTGGCCTCTGCTTTGCTTTCTGAAATGTTGGTGTAGGATATGAAGTTCAATTTTAGGTCAGTTTACTTTAATTCTTTTGCGGGGGGATGGGGTTTTTCTGTGTAACAGCCCTGACTGTCCCTGAACTCACTCTGATTCTCTGAACTCCTAGAGATCCTCCTTCCTCTGTCTCCCAAGTGCTGGAATTAAAGCCACCTGGCCACTTGAAATTCTTTAATAGTTCTCCTCATTGAAAAAGTTACATCCAGAACCTGTGACTAGGTGTGCTGGCACAGGCCTTTAATCATAGCATTTGGGAGGCAGAGGCAGGAGGATCTCTTGCATCCCAGGACAGCCAGGGCTAGTGAATCCCTGCCTCAAACAAAAACAGGGCTGGAGAGATGGCTCAGTGGTTAAGAGTGCTTGCTGCTCTTTCAGAGGAACAGAGTTCAACTCCCAGTACCCATGTTGGGCAGTTGACTTCCTAGGGACTTGCCATCCTTTTCTGGCCTCTGCATGGATGTGAGCATCTCTCGCTCGCTCGCTCTCTCGCTTGCTTGCCCCTTCTCTATTCTTTCTTCTCCCACCTTCACCCACACATTATAAATAAAATAAAATCTTCAAAGCTAGGGCCTAGGGTAGTAGCTCAGTGACACAACACTTGGCCTAGCCTATAGAAGTTGTACTCTGCCGGCGGTGGTGGCGCACACCTTTAATCCCAGCACTCGGGAGGCAGAGGCAGGCGGATCTTTGTGAGTTCGAGACCAGCCTGTCTACAAGAGCTAGTTCCAGTGCAGGCTTCAAAGCCACAGAGAAACCCTGTCTCGAAAAAACAAAACAAAACAAAACAAAAAGTTGTACTCCTAGGACTGGAGAGTTGGCTCTCAGAGGTTAAGAGCACTGGCTGTTCTTCCAGAGGACCCAGGTTCGATTCCCAATTCCCACGTGGCAGCTCATGGCTGTCTATAACTCTGGTTCCAGGGGACCTAGTACCCTCATGCAAACTTAAATGTAGGCAAAACATCAATGAACATAAAATTAAAAAATAAATAAATTATAAAAAACAGAAGTTGTACTCTCATCACACACAAAATAGATAAAAAAGTTTTTTATTTAAAAATTAAAATTCTAATTTTGCCAGGTGATAGTTTTATATGCCTTCAATTGCAGCACTCGGAAGGCAGAGGCAGACAGATCTCTGTGAGTTCGAGGCTAGCCTGGTCTACAGAGTGAGTTCCAGGACAGACACCAAAGCTAAAGAGAAACCCTGCCTCAAAAAAACCAAAATAAATAGATAGATAGATAGATAAAACAATTAATTAATTAAAATTTCAACTTATTGAGTGTCAGATGTCATTGAAATAACTACAACATTTTGGTTGGTTTGTTTTTTGCTTTGAGTCAGGGAGTCACTTTGTAACCCTGACTGGCCTAAAACTCACTATAGGCTGGCTTAAAACTCATTCTGTAGATGAGCCTGGCCTTGAACTTGTAGTCATTATTCTGCCTCTTGTCTCTCCAGTGTTGGCATTACAGCTGTGTACCATTTATGCCCAGATTCTGTTTTTAATGTGCATATTCAAAATCTGATTTTCATATTAGGATAATTTTAGACTTGTCAGGAAATTCTGTTCCTATGTGTGAGTATATATAAGGAAGACTGTAGATGACACAATTCAGTGGACTGTCAAAACAGTAACCATGTTCACAAGTGCCTCCTTTTAAAGCTTTGTGGGAGGCTAGAGAGATGGCTTAGTGGTAAGAACACATACTGTTCTTCCAGAGCACACAAGTGTGGCTCCTAGCACCTACAGTAGGTGTCTCACAACCATCTGGAACTCCAGCTCCGGGGGATCCAATGCTTCTGACCTCCTCAGGCACCTGCACAAACAATGCGAACACCCCCCCCAACCTATACACAATAAAATACATCTTAAAAACAAGCCACTCAGGCCAGGTGGGGTGGTACATACTTATAATTCTAGTACTAGAAGACTGGGGGTGGGGGGATGTAGGAGGAGGCTGCTTGTTCGTCCCGGCTGCCCGGAACCAAAATAACCACACAGAAACTATGTTAATTAAAACACTGCTTGGCCCATTAGCTCTAGCTTCTTATTGACTAACACTTATATTAATTTAACTCATTTCTATTAATCTGTATATCACCACGTGGCAGTGGCTTACCGGCAATGATTCGGCATGCCTGATTCTGGCAGCTCCATGGCATGTCTCCGACTGCCTTCTTCCTCCCAGAATTCAGTTCCATCTTCCCCGCCTACCTGTCCTGCTATAGGTCCAAAGCAGTTTCTTTATTCATTAACCAATAAAAGCAACACATAGACAGAAGGACCTCCCATACCAGGGGAAATCTTTGAAAAACCTTATTTTATTTTAATTTTTAGATTTATTTTGTGTATATGAGGTTTTTGCCTGCATGTATGTCTGTGTATTACATACATGCCTGGTGCCTGAGAAAGTGGTGAGCCTCCCTTATGGGGCTGGGACTTGAACCTAGGTCCTTTACAAGAAAAAGTGCTTTTAACCTCTGTGCCAACTCTCCAGCCCTTGAGAAGTCTTTAGAAGGAAAAACCTGCCTTTCTGCCATGAAGAGCTGTTTTGGTCAGTGTTAAATGTCATCCCTGGCATTACAGGCTTCTCATTCTTACGGGTTCCAGAGCATTTCCCCAGAGATGGCCAACAAGGAGTCGCCATCCTCGGCCATCTCAGTGGTATTTACAGTAACAGCCTTAGTCTGTTTTTCTTTCCTTTTTAAAAAAATGACATTTATTTCATTTCTCTGTGAGGATAGGCAGTCACCCACAGTGTATGTGTGTGGTGTGCAGGGATATGTGGAGATCAGAGAACGTGAGGGAGTTGCTTCACCTGTATGCCACATGGTGTCAGGCTTGAGGAACGCCACTGTCTGCAGGGCCGCCCTCCCCCCAGTCTTTGCTTCATTTCCCTCCTACCCCCTTCCTCCCTCTCCTCTCCTCTCCTCTCCTCTCCTCTCCTCTCCTCTCCTCTCTCTCTCTCTCCCTCCCTCCCTCCCTCCCTCCCTCACCTTTGTTAGACCAGGCTGGCCTTGACCTCACTGAGATCTGCCTACTCTGCCTCACAGGTGATTAGATTAAGGGCACGAGCCACCACACCAGTAGTCTGTATTTCTCAAGGGAACCTTTTGGACCAGTGCATCAGTTTGGAGAGGGTGGGTTGAAAACAACAGGATGGTACAGTATGCAAATGCCACCACTCGTACACTGTAGGAGGCCAAGTTACTCTGGTGGAACAGAGGTCCCTGTCAGGGCTCCTTGGGGCTCCTAGTCTTCCTTGAGGATCTGTGTCTTACACCTCCGGCTGGCTGCCATGGTGAACTATGTGGTAAATTTGCACTTTCATTAGCTGAGATGCTCGCTCTGCTCTCTTCCGGATGCTGCTCTTCACTATGTTAGTTAGCAGGGCGTGTTCTCAGGAGGACACAGCTGCAGCAAGACAGGGCCTGAGGAGATTGAAGGCGTCATAGGCTCAGCCTGGTGTCTCTGTTGTTCTAGACATACCGTGAACCAGTGTCTGACTACCAGGTCCTGCGAGAGAAGGCTGCATCTCAGAGGCGAGACGTGGAGCGAGCCCTCACCCGTTTCATGGCCAAGACAGGCGAGACTCAGAGTCTTTTCAAGGATGACGTCAGCACTTTCCCCTGTGAGAGTCACCCCCTGTGGGAGCTCTGTTTTGTTGTTTGAGATAATCACACCCTCTTTCCTTTTTCTCTGTGGTGGGGAGAGATAACTGAGCCCTCGTGTTTTTCTCTAGTGCAGTTTATTCTGCAGATCCTTCCTCTGGATCCTTCCTCCAGGCCCCAAGAGACCATTCTGAACTGTTGGCTGCTCAAGGCAACTTCACTGGTGGCTGAGCCCTGGGCAGCCGAGTCTCCTGTAGAAGTGATTGACCAGCTCGTAGGAGGGACACTGGCATCTGCAGCCAGTTGCCTCTCAGTGTCCTTTTTTGGGTTACATCTCATTTAGGCTTTGTTGACCAAGTCAGTCATCTCCATAGGGGACCTCGGGTTATGCAGAGGTGAATGGGGAGCTTGGTCTAGTCATTCAGTAAGTTTCCACTCAGCGCCTGCTATGTGCCTGGCTCTGCAGTCATTGTGACTGAAGGTCACCGGGTGCTAACCATTTCCCACACATCACCTCAGGCAGCCCATCCAGACCTGTGGGTTAGCAATCCTTAGCTTTGCCTTTGCAGAACATAGAGGCTGTGGGGAAGGGGAATTAACTAGCTCGAGGTCATGGTCACTGGACAGCATTCATACCTGGCTCCCTCTGGCTGCTCGACAGAGTCATGTCTCTCTCTTCCAATTCCCAGTGATTGCTGCCAGACCTTTCACCATCCCCTACCTCACAGCCTTGCTTCCCTCTGAGCTGGAGATCCAGCAGATGGAAGAGACAGACTCCTCGGAACAGGATGAACAAACAGACACAGAGAACATCGCTCTTCATATCGGCACGGTGGGTTCACCCTTCTGCCTGCCTCACAGTACCCCTGGAACAGCCTATCCTACACTAGGCCCCTGCCTCTGGGAACTGAAGTGCCCCTAGGTCTATCCCAGGTCTCTGGCTGGCTGTTAGAAGCTTGCATGATGGGCCTGTGTGACCAGTCTCTGAGAGACATATCCTGGGGAGTCGCCCGTTTAGCAAATGTTGATGAGCACTGCAGGTCCAGACCCTGGTCCAGGTGCTGGGAAACTCGTAGAAGGCAAGACCAACAAAGCCCGCACTCAGGAGCTAAAGGTTCAGGACAGAGCTGTGGAAGGGGTGGAAGAGTTAGAAGGTGACATTTGAGTCAAGACCTGAAGAGACCAATGCCTGAATGTGGCTCAGGGTGGAGTTTCCAGGCATCTATAAGGCCAGCGTGAGGTGGAGCAAGCTAACTCGTACCCCTCTGCTGTTTCAGTCTGTGCAGCCATACAGCCATATACTCTTCTATACAAAGTATATTTTTTTTAAAAAAAAAGACAGTTATTTGGACTTGTTATATTCTTGTGGACTGCATCCTGCCTCCCTTGCCAGGTGCTGGGATTGTAGCAGGGCACACAATCACGCTTCACTCAGTGACCAGTTTTAAACTGTCCTCTCATCTCCTGATGACAGTGTGTCTCTCAGGGACTCTTGCTATGGGGCACTTTAACCCTGGCCCCTTTCTCTGGGTCCTTAAACATAAAGGAACCATTAGTTTTAGAGTTAATTGTTTTTTTGTTCTCTCCTACATTTGAACTAGTGCCCTGGTGCAACCAGAAGTTTAACTTTTACTCCTGGATGAGAAACCGCACCAGTCATCCACTCAGTGAGCACCTGTTTTGCAGAGACCGTTGTCAGACACTATTCTGGCTGTGGAGGAAAGCAGTGACCCCATAGATAAAATCTCTGCCTTTGAGAGCCAATATGTGCAGTGGGAGAAGGAACTAAACCTAATCTGTGAAGTCATCACTCAGAGTATTCAAGATGAAAGTGCCATGGACAGAACAGTACCTGGTGAGATGGAGGCTTTGCTTCTCAGTAGTAGCACGCTCAAGGTGGACCACCAAGCGAGAGACATGAAGGGGAGAGGGGAGGGGAGCTATGCCACTCTCTGGGCAAGAGGGTCCTTGTAGAAGTAACGGCTGGTGCAGAGGATCTGAGAAACACCAGCATTTGGGATGAAGTGCCAGGGCAGGGACGGGAGAGGAAGGGCCAGTCTAATGGGACCAACTGTTTCAAGAGCTGGGTAAGACGAGTTGGAGCCAAGGAGGGACATTTCTTTCTTTCTTTTTTTTTTTTTTTAAAAAAAAATTGTTTATTATGTATATAGTGTTCTGGGCACCAGATCTCATTATAGATGGGTGTGAGCCATCATGTGGTTGCTGGGAATTGAACTCAGGACCCCTGGAACAGCAGTCAGTTCTCTTAACCTCTGAGCCATCTCTCCAGCCCAAGGAGGGACATTTCTGAACTTCTGGAAGTATCACCAGTGGCTGTGGTGCAAGCGAGCCTGAGGGAATGCTGCTCTGTTAGGAAGCTGCCACAATGATGTAGGCCAGGGATAGATGTGAGTCCTTCTCCTCGGGTACGCACAGCAGGGAAAGTGGAAATGGTCTGGTTGCATTGATAGGTAAAGCCAAGAGGATGCTCTAACAGATGAGAATTGAGTGACAGAAAAGAAGCAGGTGGGATTGCAGAACTCACTGCTCAAGCACCTGAAGGATGGTAACGTTGTCACCACAATGGGAGGACTAGGGGTAGGGCGCCTGAGGAAGCTGAGGCACATTGAATGTGAGGTACCTGTGGGATGCTTCTATGATGCTGTCAAGCAGGCAGCTGGGAGTCTGAACAGGGAACTGGCGGTGAGGGAGGACGTGGTTGGAGTCGGACTTGGAGCTGTTGGCTTAGAAGTGGAATGGACAGTCATAAGACAGGTCGGGTTGTTGGTGTCCTCCAGCCTTGCCCAAGTACCCAAGGAACTTGTGACAAACGCCTCACTTTTTCTACAAGTAGTTAAGTCATTTGGATGCTTTACTTCCTGTCTCAAAGCTACCTGAAGGGGGCCAGAGTATAGCATTTCCACAGGTGTCCAGCATCCTACCTTTGTGGGAGCTGGAGCCAACCCTTCAGCTCTTCACGTCACCCTCACTGTTACCTGAGGACATGTGTAAGGCACAGTCTGAGTGGCCTCTGAGCATTGGTGGAGTTTGGATGTGGAGCAGCGGTAGATGGAGGGAGTGATAGGTGACTGCTACACCCTTAAGAATTGAGGCACCGCCTTCAGTCCCAGCACTCAGGGAGGCCAGCCTGAGTGAGTTTCATGACAGCCAGGGCTGTTACACAGAGAAACCCTGTCTTGAAAAACAAAACAAAACAACAACAACAAAGAATTGAGGCAGGCCAGGAGCTGCATGTCTGCACAGACTTCCCCTACCGCTGGTCCCACATGAGCGCAGGTGATCTTGTGGCACTTGTTTTGAAGAGGGACTCTCTGATGGCTGTAGGTCCGCTCGTTGGGTTTAGTGTGAGCGCAGGAGGAATCAAGCACATGTGTTCTACAGGAAAATGGCTTTTTGGGGAGAACAGAGTTAATCGGGTGGTATGGATATATAGCAAAATTTCTAGAAGCCATCCAGAGTCTTCAGGCCCAGTAGGCCCAAGGCCATCTATCCCCTGAGAGGAATCCTCTGTTCACAGTATCACAGTGACAGCAGCCACTACTAGTTGGTGTCTGAGGCTCTCAGTTCCTCCAGGGAACCCTTGGCGTGTCACCGGGGGTGCTGGTCACTAGGCCTGCATGGCCACGTTAGATTTTTGGTGTGAGATTTTGTGTCCTGACCCTGCTGCCACTGCTCACTTTAAAGAAGTACAAAAATAAATTAAAGGCCAAGAGTATGGAAAATAAAGGAGAGTACAAGTATTAATAAGGAAAGGAGAATCAATTACCCATACATCCAGGACGCTAATAAAGAGGCTGGTTGACAGGTCCCAGGCCTCATTGACAGTGTACACGTGGGATCTGCTGACTCTGCTTTGCCTTCCCTTCTGGAATATGCTGGAATACAGTCAATGGTCCCTTGTTCCGAGTGATTTCAGAGAAATGTGTTAGGACTTATGTTAGTTTGGGCCTAGGAGACCTATCCTATGCCCTGATTTGTTTTGGTGCTCTGTGTCTCTTACTCCAAGGTACCGACGGTCACTTCCTTCTGTTACCCCATCGGGTTAGGCTTCCTCCCTGAAGTGTGTAAATTCTAACCCTCACTCCCAGGCCTCCATTATCTCATGCCCCACCTTCTGAAGAGTCAGTTCCCTGGAGTAACCCACTTTGTCAGTTCCCTGTAGAGCCAGCCACTGCCCAGGTCTCATTGAGCCTGGAGCAGAGATGGCCACCCTGGAAAGAGCATGGCTCCGTCTTCTCATTTCTCAGTAGAGACACCAAAGCTGGCTCTTGCTATGGCACGGTCTCTTTCCTCATGCCACTGGTGCTCTTGCTAGGGCACGGTCTCTTTCCTCATGCCACTGGTGCTCTTGCTAGGGCATGGTCTCTTTCCTCATGCCACTGGTGCTCTTGCTAGGGCACAGTCTCTTTCCTCATGCCACTGGTGCTTTGCTTTATTTCGGCTTTTGCTCAAAGGATGGCTCCGGAGCTGAGAAGGAAAACGCTTCTGTCCTGCAGCAGAACTCCTCCTTGTCTGGCAGCCGGAACGGGGAGGAGAGCATCATCGATAACCCGTATCTGCGCCCTGTGAAGAAGCCCAAGATCCGCAGGAAGAAGTGAGTTGGAGGCTGGGGTCCAGAGCCTGCTCCAGTCTGCTTGTCTGCTCTTTGGTAGGAATAGGCTCACTAACGGGTGTGAGCTTGGCGAGCACTCCTAGGGCAAGAGGCAGTCATCTCTGCCTCTCTCCGCAGCTCCCACATGCACCTGCTGCACTTCAGTGCCTGTGCCGAGGCAACCCTGAGAGCCCAGAGCTGTGCTCCCCTGGGAGAGTGAGAGGGGCCCCGGGGCAGGCTCTGTGGTTCTTCTTCTCTCTAGGTCCCTCTCATGAGCTGAGAAGGAAGCTGCTCTGTAAGGGAGAGGATACCGCCTTCCTGGGGCCTGAGATCAGAGGGAAGAAGAAGGTGGCACCCTTTTGGCCTTGCCCAGGCTGTATCTTTTTAGCAATAGCCTTCTATGAAGGCAATCCTGTTTGCAAACAGGCCAGAGTCTGCTGGTGACTTCATTAATTCATCACAGGACTTGATTCCTTTGAAACCTGGAGGGCCAGGGAAATTGTTAGGAAGGAAAGGGTCCACTGCTCTGTGCCCTGCCAGGAAGACTGCCAAGTGTATCTTCCAGACCACCTGGATCCCCCTCATTGATCCACAAGAATCATGGCATTGATTTATAGCCCGGAACCTCATTCTCTCTACACCTGCTGAGCTGGTAGACAATGACTTTATTCCCTCATCGTGTTGAAAACAGACCCATGCTGCAACTCTGATCTGGGGCTGGCAGGAGCTAGGAGTACATGGTTAATAAAGATAATGACAGTGACCATCAGAGCAGCCTTGAATCTCTGACCAGCACAGTGGGGTCATCCCCCTTGGAACGTGTGCCTCGGAGCACCCTTTTGGGAAGGATAGAGTTAGTTCTCCCAGGACTTGATAGAGGAGCCATGGATTTTAAGCACCAGGGAGAGTGCTTAGCAGCTGGGGGTGGGACTTGTTTTGAGGGCTAGGCTTAGCTGAGAAATCTGGCTGATGGTGGAAAGACACATTCCCACTTGCTGGAGGGAATGGGCTGAGGGTCCTGCTGAGTCCATGCACCTGTCAAGAAGCAAGTCTGAATCCGCCCACTCCCACCTCCCTGGAGAGAAGACACCATCCCTCACTTTCCCACTAATCATGCAACATGATGCTCAAGGAAGATACTGGGAAAGTTGATATCTTTGGCTCATTTTGAAAAGAGGGATTGAAAAACCAAATCTAAGGAAGAGTGGCAGGGGCATGTGGAAATTGACATAAAGTGGATAAGTCGTCTTTGGATTGGAGTGCTGAGCCCATGTTTAATTTTTCTCTCTGTACTCCACCTTGGCTGCTGCTTCTCCTCCTCTTCTTTCTCACTCTCTCACCCCGTGCCACGTGTTCTTGAGACAGGAGCTCACTCTGTAGCCCAGGCTATCCCAGAAATCACTGTATGCCAGGCTCAGTGATCCTCCTGCCACGTGCTGTGATTATGGCGTGAACCACCATGCCTGGCTTCCAGTAACTTGGCAGGCGGGGATCCACCTTCCTTGCTGTTCTCTAGAACCTTTGGTCCCTTTGCCTGGAGGAAAACAAAACAAACAAACAAAAAACTCTGTGTCTGGAATTGAAGAAAGAACAAGAGAAAAGAAAGTGAGCCATTTTGACTCTGGTCCAAACAGGAGTATTTTCATGGTGACTCGGAACTTCCGGGTCAGAACAAGAAGACCGGGCTGTGTGGATTCTGAGAGCTTGTGATGTAGTTGGCAGCTCATGGCCCAGTCAGTTGGAATCCAGTCCCAGGGTCTAACAGGAGCTGCCACCCCTTGCTGTTCCTGATGCTTCTAGCCAGTGTGCACATCTGTGTCTGTACTTCTGCACCATTGTCACCGTCTGAAGCCAAGTCTGTGGAGCGTGTTGTGTGAGCTGAGGGGGGCTCTTGCTGCCCTTGACCACGGAACTGCACCGCTGTGATAGCTCTTAGAGCAGAGATGGCCCGAGTGGTGGTGTGTTGAAGTGTATAATTCTCAATGTATATCTATAGATTTCTATTTTTTATGAGTTGGGAGAGTCTTAGAGGGAAAAATAAAGTGATTTATGAAAAGTCTGTAACCAATTCATAATACAAACTTCAATTTTTAAAAAAAAGATTTTAGGCCGGGCGGTGGTGGTGCATGCCTTTAATCCCAGCACTCGGGAGGCAGAGGCAGGCAGATCTCTGTGAGTTCAAGACCAGCCTGGTCTACAAGAGCTAGTTCCAGGACAGTCTCCAAAGCCACAGAGAAACCCTGTCTCGAAAAACCAAAAAAAAAAAAAAAAGATTTTAAGGGCTGGAGAGATGGCTCAATGATTAAGAGAACTGACTGCTGTTCCGGAGGTCCTGAATTCAGTTCCCAGCAACCACATGATGGCTCACACCCATCTATAATGAGATCTGGTGTCCAGAATACTATATACATAATAAATAAATTTTTAAAAAGATTTTAATTTATTATGTATACAGAGTTAAGCCTGCATGTATGCCTGCAGGCCAGAAGAGGGCACCAGATCTGACAGGTGGTTGGGAACAACCGTGTGGGTGCTTGGAATTGAACTCAGGGCCTCTGGAAGAGCAGCCAGTGCTCTTAACCAGCCCCCATAATACTTTGTAAATATATTTACTTTGTCATGCAGGCTTGTGAACCACCCTTCACCATGCTTCTCTTCATAACCACACATATCTCTCGCCACTCTGCCGTTGGCTCTCCATCCCCATCTCTGAATTTGTTAAAGTAATGTCAGGTTAATGAAATTAAGTCACCTTTGGAGGCTGGTTGACTTTCTTCGCTCTACGCTGTCCTGAGACCCATTTGTCTCAGGTGGTTGTGTCATTTTTTTTCTTTTTCTTTCTTTTTTTTTTTTTGTATTTGTTTTTAAGATGGAGTCTCATTGGTAGCCTTGGCCTGGAACTCACCCTGTAGACCAGGCTGGCGTCAGACTCAAAAGAGATCTCCAGCCTCCATCATGCCCAGTTTAGTTGGTTTCCTTTCATGTTGTGGCTATGCTGCTGGGTCTGTGAACTGTCTTCATAAGGCTGTTAGAAGCCTGTGAGCCTGGTGCAGTGGCGCACACCTTTAAACCCAGTGCTTGGGAGGCAGAGGCAGGTAGGTCTTTAAGCTTAAAGCCAGCCTGATCTACATAATGAGTTCCAGAACATCTAGAGCTACATAGTGAAACCTTGTCTCTAAAGAACAAAAATAAGCAAGAAAAAAAAAATGAAATAAGTCTGATCACCAGCTGTGCACAGGCTTCCTAGATAGCTGTGTTCACAGCCCTCAGGCCCCACTTATACAATTTCAAACACAAAACTCCAACACCTAACATCTTGTCAGTTCTAATTTATCTGTTTCCCTCCACACTGTGTGTGAAAGGAGGAGACTCACTGTGTGTCCCTGAGTGGCCTGGAACTCCTATGTAGACCAAGCTTTAAACTTAGATCTGCCTGCCTCTGCCTCCTGAATACCAGAATCAAAGGGCAGGTTCCCTTGGAGTCTAGAAGAGGGCACTGGATCCCCGGGAGGTGGATTTATAAGAAATTGTGGGCCAGGGGCTGGAGAGACGGCTCAGAGGTTAAGAGAACTGACTGCTGTTCCGGAGGTCCTGAGTTCAATTCCCAGTAACCACATGATGGATCACAACCATCTATAATGAGATCTGGTGCTCAAAACATGATATACCTAATAAATACATTCTTTAAAAAAGGAAAAGAAATTGTGGGCCAGGCAGTGGTGCATGCTTTTAGTCCTTGCACTCAAGAGGCGGAGGCAGGCAGATTGTTGAATTTGAGGCTAGCCTGGTCTACAGAGTAAGTTCCAAGACAGCCAGGGTTACACAGTGAAACCCTGTCTCAAGAAACCCTATCTGGAAAAACCAAAAAAGAAAAAAGATTGTGAGCTGCCAGATATGGGTTCTCAGGAAAAGCAGTCATCATTCTTAGCCCCTGAGCCATCTCTAGCTGCTCTTCCACCCTCTTCTTTTGGAGACAGGGTCTCACTGTGTAGCCCTGGTTGGGCTCGATCTTACGATGTGGACGAGGCTGGTCCTGAACCTGAAGTCAAGTATTCAGTTCTAGTTATCTGTTTTTCTCACGTGTGTGTGTGGGGGTACCCTGGGGCCCTGTGCATGCTAGATAAGTCTCCTTTCACTGAACTACACTCCCATCTCAATAAAAGCTAAGACTCTTGCTAGCCACAGTTCACACATACTAACTCACAAACCCTCATATAGACTTTTTTTATAAAGATATTTTATGTATGTGGCATTCCATCTGCAGGTACACCTGCATGCCAGAAGAGGGCATCAAATCCCCATTATAAATGGCTAATAGCCACTATACAGTTGCTGGGAATTAAATTCATGACCTCTGGAAGAGCTGTCAGTGTTCTTAACCACGGAGCCATATCGCTCCAGCCCTCACATACGGTCTGCAGCTGAGGATCCAGACCTGATCTGCTCAGTACCTGTAGTGGTACTCAGGCCTTCCGCTCCACAGTCCATGCTGTTTCCCTTAGATGCTCTTGCCTCCCAGTGGTTGGTGATTCTGTCCCTCTAATGCACTGGTACCATGTACTCAGTGATTCCATTGCACATCCACACACTGATTGTCTCACTGGTGGGAAGAGAAATTGGACATGGCCCCAGCCTGGCAGGCCATTCTGGAATATGTAGACCCTGTCCTCAGAAATGGCATGCACACCTGCGCACACACACACATGAATATACACATATATGTATGCCCCTCCACACAAACACAGACACGCAAGCGTCACTCAGACACACCCTCCACAGAGAAATGAAACATCTGCTTCCCGTGAAAGGTGCAGCTAGCAGTGACTGGACTGTGCGCGGTATGGCTTCCCCACTTCCTGGTTCCTTCATTACCTGGGGTTCTGGTTGCAGTCACAGGATGGGCAGTAGAAGCCATTTCTTGAGTGCATGTTCCTGGGAGTAGGGAGTGAAGAGACTGGGGAACCTTGGTTTTTCTCCTGAGTGAGACCCAGAAGCTGCGCCACCCCAAGCATGGGTTGCCTAGTTGCGAAGGGAGCGAGGGCGAGTAGCTTTAGCTGAGTGGCTCTGGTAAGAATCGAGGGGTTTGTGGGCAACTGAACCTGTCACTAAGGAAGCTTCAGGAAAGTCTTGTTGGGACAGACGGCAAGCTGCTGAACGGCGGTGAGCACCTACCCTGCTGTTCAGGCTCCCAGGTCAGGCCACAACCTCTTGTTAGACCAGTAAGTGGCTACTTCCTCTTTGACGGTCCTTTGCTTTCTGTCCACGCCCACCTGTCCTTGTTCAACAGCTTGGTCTTCCTTTCCTTTGATGGCTTTTCCCTTGAGCTTGTCCAGTCAGGAAGTACCACTTCTGACCTCAGGGACGTGGTTCTCTGCTCCTCTACCTCCAACCATTACCTCCCAGCTGGCCTTAGCATTCAACACTTTGTAGTGTTCTCTGTACCCAGCCATCTGGTTATACTTTTTTTTTTTTTTTTAAAATAGGGTCTGTCGGGGTCTAGCCTCGACAGGTTCATATGTGCGTTGTTCCAGGACAGGGGCATGTGGATTAGAGATGCTAGGCAGAAGGAAACAAAGGCACACACAAAAAAATAGAGACACAGGACAGAGTCAAGAGGGCAACCCAGTGAACACTGAATCCACCAATCTAGGCTTTCTAGACCCCAATCCAAAGAGGAGGGGGAAGACTAAAGACTTCTTTACCAAGAAGGAAGGAACAAACAAAGTCATCACCTCAATACCCAAAGCATCAAGTAACCACACCCTCGGTCAAAACATCCTGTTAGTAGCCACACTCTGGGTCAAACCGCTTCTCAATAACCTTGAAGGAACAAGAATAGGCTTGAACTCTCTGACCTTTGGTCAAGAGGGAACAAATCCACATCTTTGGGCTCCAATGAGGGTCTCTCCATATAGTCCTGTCTGGCTTTCCTGGAACTCTGTGTAGACCAGGCTGACCTCAGACTCACAGAGATCCTTATGCCTCTGCCTTCCGGATGCTGGGAATAGTACATGATCAGATTTATCTTGACTCAACCTTTCTCCCCACCACAGCACTCTTGCTGACTTTGGGGCAGGGTGCAGGCTGGGCAACGTCCAAGTCCTCGCTTCCAAGTCCTCTGGGTTGGCCACTCCGGGTCTTGTTCATTGACATCTAGACAGTCACCATGCTGCCTTCCCTGCCAGTGATGCTGCCTCCCCCAAATATTTGGGGCTCCCTGCTCTTCCAGCCTCGTACCCCATCTGTGCTCCTGCAGTAAGACTTCAGATCCTCCCAGAGACTTCCACCCTGAGTCCAAACTGGCCCAGTGCCAGTCAGGTGCCTGTCAGTTCTGTATTCTTCTGGGTCACTCAGCCTCCTTTCATCTGGAACTCTTGCGCATGCCAGGTGGCACTGTGCCAGCTCTGAGGGTACGGTGTGAACAAGACAGACATAGCTCCTGCCTCCAGGGAATTCATTCACAATGGTAGATACACAAACCGAGACTAAGCCCATCTTAAGTTGTGAAGGGGTGCCAGACAGGGGCTTCCTGCCGTGCAAGGAGAAGGCCTTTACCCAGCTTCTGGGTCTGCAGTTCACTCCTGCCGTTTGCCCCCCCTTTCATCCCTTCAACTTCTCCCCCATGTTACTCTTCCCATCTCCAGTCTCTCATTTGGCAGACAGCCACTGAGCTTCTATGGGTGACCATATGGATACAGACACTGGTAAACAGCATAGAGTGGGCCTAGGCCTTGCTTTCCCAGCACTTACAATGTGTCAGAGGACGGAAAGCTCAAACACACACGGAGTCAGGTGGTGGACCTGGGCAGGAAAGCAGGACTGTTCATAGTGCTGGATACCTGGAGGACGGGAGACAAAGTGAGAGCCACAGCGGGTAGTGTGCAGAGTCTGGGCTAGTAACATGGGGAGCAGGCAGTGTGAGGCAGGGACCAGTCAGAGAAGCTGTCCTGCTCACTACCCACGTCCTTCAGGGTCTCTGACAAAGGACTTGAGGCCTGGTGATGCAGGTCATGACTGCCTGCCTTCTTGGCAGGGCAGATAAAGGTAGCACGCACCACAAAATTGGGTGGCAGGGGTGGCTCGGGAGCTGCATTGTTTTTAAAAAGTGGCCTGAAAAGAATGTTCTAGTTGAACAGAGCACAAAATGCAGCTATCTCTGTGGAAAGGGAGCAGCACACACAGCCACACTCTTGGTCAGAGGCAGGAATGTATGCACACCTGGAGGGTGGGAGGGTTATAGGCCTATAGGCCGGGGATCATGGGTAGGCCTGGGAGCATTCAGGTAAGAGGGAATGTGAGGAACGCTATTTCTCTCAGTTCCACACAGAGTTTGGCATTTGCCAGTTATAATTCATGGTAGGGTGGTGGGGGCATGCAGAAACTGGGGGTAGATTGGTTTCAGCCCCAGAGAGCCAGAACGTACTTGTACCTAAGGAGAGGCAGGAAACATTAACCTAGATACCTGGATGACACCATCCTGTGGAGGCTCATGTTGCCAGGGAGATGGATAAACACAGGAACCTGTTCTGCCTCTCTGACCAAGAGAAGGTGTGAGTGAAGGTCCTCTGAGATCCCAGGGGGTGGGGTGGAGCAGTGGGGCATTGGGAGAGGTGAGGAAGCAGGGGAGGGTGGGTGAGGTACAGTTGGACAGAGCTAGCCTGAGAGGCCTGGGCATCAGTCCCACTTGGCCCCGAGGCTCTTGTTCCTCTTGTAACATCTCTGAGGCGCCTTTGCCCTTATAAAACCAGATTGTACCAGGCTAAGGAGGAGGGCTGGGGCATTTCTGTCATCTGCAAATCAGGACCACCCCAGGAAAGGGGTGGCTGGAGCTGGCGAGCCTTCCCCATGCCCTTGGAAACACCACATGTCTCCATCCCCAGGGCTTCCATGGGCTTTCTGTAATCCTCCTTCCTTTTCTGGAGCTGGGGGTAGAGCTGAGGGCCGTGTGTATGCTGGGCTTGTGTGTGGCCTGTGACAGCTCCACTGAGTGACAGCTCCAGCCCAAGGGTGTGTCCAGGGCACGCCAGGGTCCTCCGAGTCTTCTAGGTGTCTTTGTAGGAACAAGAGCGTGAGCATTGCCATTTATTGCTACCTCTGAGTTTTCCTGGTGACAGGCTTGTCATCATTCTTGTCTCTCTCAGGCTCACCCTGAAGCAAGTGCTTGACTCTCTGAACATCATCTTCGATGGCCTAGCTGCAATTGTGGTGGAACCAGGCTACAGGTGAAGCTTTGTCATGGACCCTTCTGGCCCTGGGAACAAGTTCAAGGTATTTCCTCTCTTGGTGCTTATGGCTTAGGGGCATCTACACTTTGTTTACCTTATTGTTTTTTCTTTGTTATAAGTAATTTAATTGTGACTAGATAATATATGTATACAGTATAAAATTTAAAAGACAGAACTAGATATAGTTAGTAATACACATAACAAATATCTTCCTCCCCCACATCCTAGAGTCTCAACCATGGGGCCTACTGATGAGTCGCTGTGGCTTTATGTGTTCTTGTATGCTTCAAACACATATGTATATTGCTCCCTTTTATAGCATGTGTAAATGCCATGCTTTCTCCTAGTAGTTAGTGTGTCTTCCGTGTCAGCAATAAAGAATTTCTTTCTGATTCATAGAAGCACAGTGCTGTGACACAGGCCTCTTTCTTCACTCCTCATTCGGAGCTCAGGTGACAGACAGGTCCTTTACACCTTCTGTTTTTTTTAAGCCAGTCATGATGGCACATGTCTTTAATCCCTGCACTTGGGAGACAGAGGCAGGTGGATCTCTGTGAGTTTGAGGATAGCCTGGTCTACATAGAGAGTTCCAGGATAGCCAGGGCTTTGTAAAGAGACCCTGTCTCAAAATAAATAAAAAGATTTGTTTTTAAGTGTGTGTGTGTTGGGTGAAGGGGTCTGTGCTTGTGAGACAGGTACCCACTGCAGTCAGAGAAGGGTGCCAGATCCCCTGGAGCTAGAGATACAGGCAATTTGTAAACTATCTGACACAGATGCTGGGAACCAAATTTGGATCTTCTGGAAGAGCAAGCAATACATGCTCTTTTTTAAATTTTAAATATTCATCTATTGGCTGGGCGGTGGTGGCGCACACCTTTAATCCCAGCACTCAGGAGGCAGAGGCAGGCGGATCTTTGTGAGTTCGAGACCAGCCTGGTCTACAAGAGCTAGTTCCAGCGCAGGCTCCAAAGCCACAAAGAAACCCTGTCTTGAAAAACAAAAAAAAAAAAATTCATCTATTTTATTTTATTTATGAGTGTTTTGCTTATGTGTGTGTGTGTGTGTGCATCAGATCCCCTAGAATTGGAGTTATAGATGGTTGGGAAACACCATGTGGGGTGCTGGGAACTGAATCTGGATTCGCTGTTACTGGGAATTGAACTCGTGACCTCTGGAAGAGCAACCAGTGCTCTTAACCTCTGAGCCATCTCCCCAAATCTGGGTCCTCTGTAAGAGCAACAAGTGCTCCTAAGTGTTGAACCATCTCTCCAGCCTCACCTTCTGATTTTTTGTGTGTCCATTCAGTGAATAGCTCTGTGTCTGTCACTTGCTGCATGTGCTCGGTAAACAGGCCACCTGTTGTCTGATTCTGTGTCCATGTACGTTCCCACTGAGTGCCTGCTATTGTCTTGAGACTTGTGGAAATTTACCGGTCTGATAGTAAAAGCTGTCTTCCTGTGGTTCCATTTGAGTGGAGTCAAATGTTCCCTGTTTGTGACTGTCATAAATAAGTGTATTGCTTATGCTACATGGGGACCTAATAACCGCAGCGTGTGCTGGCATCTGTGCCTGGCTTCTCAGAGGAGGGTGCACAGTCCCTTTCTGCCTGGGGCTGGCTGGTGACAGTTGAGTGGGACTTGAGGTTGACCAAGTCAAAGGAAGGAGGGAGGGAGGGAAGGACGGACCTTCTAGGCAGAGAGGTGCAAACAGAACGTGAGTGAGTGGCGAGGACTGAATGTGGAGACGAAGGCTGGACATAGACCTGAACTTTGGGGGCCTCTCCAGGGAGTTTGCATTTTAATCAGAAACCAGGATATACTTTTGTTTTTTCTGTCCTCAATTTCCTTTTGGACGATGCCTTTGAACCAAGAACCCTCTGGCATCACCTCCTAAGTTTGGAGGTTGCAGATGGTGGCCTGCACCTGCCTCAAGATGTTCTTTGTTTTGTCTTCATTCTTCTTGTTGTTGTTTTTTGTTTTTGTTTTTGTTTTTAAACAACTTAGCCCTGGCTATTCTGGAACTCCATTATGTAGACCAGGCTGGCCTCAACCTCACAGAGATCCGCCTGCCTCCACCTCCTGAGTACTGGGATTAAAGGCGTGTGCCACCACCCTCAGCTTCTTCTTGCTTTCTAACTACAGTGTTCTTATTACATGTATTTATATGCTGTGTCAATGTGAACATATGTGAGCCTGCACTGGCTCCCAAGATGCTGAACGCTGTGCTATGGACTTCAAATAGATCAACTCTCTTTGCTTACTCTCAGCTCTGAGTGCAGGACAGTCATCCTGGTTTCCGTGGGTATCAGCTCATTTCTCAGTAGAAACCTAAGCACCTGGCACGAGGTCACCGTGTTGTTGGTTGCTAGGTGAGGTGGGGCAGGCACCTAGAGGGCAAACTCCTGTATTATATACCTTCATAGTACCCCTTCCCTTATGGTGCTGGCTGGGCATGCCCATAGGCATCCTTGCCCAACACCTTAATCTTTTAAACATGCTCTATGCGTCCCCTAGATGTGTCTAATACTTTCTTGTCCTCCTCTTTTGTCTGTTTTGGGGGAGGGTGGGTTGAGGCAAAGTCTCACAATGTCACCTGTGTTGCCCTTGAACTCAACTATATAGCCCATGCTGACCATTCCCCTACCTCAGCTTTCTGAGAGACAGGACTACAGAAAATGCCACAACGCCCAGTTTATTTTTTCTTCTTAAATTAACTTGAAACTGAGCATGCTCAGGAATGTACTGCTCAGTTCCTTATGTGATCCAGGTTGGCCTCAAGTTCACAGAAATCCTCCTGTCCCAGTCTCCCAAGTGCTGGGATTACACGGATTATACCAACATGCTTATCTTATTCCACACTTTTTTGGTGGGGAGGATGGGGTTTCGAGACAGGGTTTCTCTGTAGCTTCGGAGCCTGTCCTGAAACTCATTCTGTAGACCAGGCTGGCCTTGAACTCACAGAGATCCGCCTACTTTTGCGTCCCAAGTGCTGGGATTAAAGGCGTGCGCCACCACCACCTGTCTTATTCCAAACTCCTATTCCTGCACCCCTCACTAGTATTTTTTAAAGATCATTCCTGCTACAGAAAAGCATCCTCATTGGCTTTAGTGGCTACAGAGTCTTATCTGTTGTTTACACCGAGGGTGTGCTCAGTGAGCAATGCTGTGATGGCATGGTGGCATTTTACTAGTCTATCTGGAACCAGCCTCCTAGAAGCAGAATTCTTATCCCATAATACATGGAACATGACTTTTATAGTCATTATCATTTATACGTGTGCCTGTGTGCATGCACATGCCTGTTGAGGGCAGAAGTGGACGTCAGAGCCCTTGGAGCTGGAGTTCAGGCATTTGTGAACTTCCTGATTGTGGGTGCTGGGATCCGAACTCCCATCCTCAGGATTGAGCAGCAAGTAGTCCTAACTGCTGGGGTATCTCTCTGGTCCCAGTGCTGCTTTTCAGAGTGTGAATGCTTGTGTCCTAAATCCAGGTTAAGATCCTAACCAATGCCAAGAGGGTGGTATTGTAACACTTTAGAGAGGCGATGAGGTCACCAGATCCCAGCCTTCCTTCATGAGATTATGACTGTTATAATAGAGGCCCCTGATGGCAGGGCTTGCAGCTCAGTGGTAGAGCACTTACTTACCTGGCAAGTGCAAGTCCTTGGTTTCTACCTCATGCACTGTCAAAAACAGAAAATGGAACCTGTCCAGTCCCTTGTGCAGCAGGAGGACAGAGCAGGCACCCGCTGTGAACCAGAAAGCAAGCCCTTGCTGGACACCAGTCTGCCTGGAACCTGTAAGAATTCAGTTTTCCAAGTCCACAAGTCTCAGCGGACGAGCTGTGTTCCAGCAACCTGAACTGCTTGAGGCAGCGGCCTGTGCCAAATGCCCTTGCTCCCGTTGTAGCACACTAGCCTCCTTCCAGGGGAAAAAGAGCCCGCTTTTCCCACACTGTAGCCAAGACCATGTGTTTTGATCTCTTGCCAATCTGATAAGCGGAAAACAGTATTTCAGGAGCGTTTCATTTTGTGCTTATTAAGCTAATGGAGGGAGCTTTCCCACAGAGCGATGTTTGGACGGCATCCCTAGTAGACATCCCCGCTGAGGAGTGAGCCAGGATATCCTCTGAGCCTGGGGTTCTCACCTTTCCGGGACTGCCTGGCAGCAGCTGCTCATTCTGGCCAGGATTTACTCTGGTGTGCGCATGTGTGAAACTAGCTGCTCCTGAAACTCCAAGTTCTCCTGGAGTGAGCTCCCCCAGCTCTCCAGGGACAGCATGTGCCTCCTCCCTGATGGCTAAAGAAATAAACGAAGTGGCTTTCCCTTTATTACCTTCCTCGAGCCAGACACAATCTATCTTAGTTTTTAAAAGTTTTATTTATTTTATGTGTATGGATATTTTGCCTGCATACATATATGTGCACCACATGTGTGCCTGGTGCCATGGAGCCCAGAACTGGAGTTCTAGACAGCTGTGAGCTGCCATGTAGATGCTGGGAATTAAACCTAGGTCCCATAGAGGAGCACCCAGTGCTCTTAACCACTGAGCCATTTCTCCTATTTTAAAAAGATTTATTTATTAATATTTTATATGTACAGACGGCTTCCCTGCATATGTCTGTGCTTTGTGTGCAGTACTCACAGAATCCAGAAGAGGGTGTCAGAGCCCCTGGAGCTGGAATTACAGACTGTTATGAGCTGCTGTGTGGGTGCTGGGTCCTGTATAAGAGCAGCCAGTGCCCTTAGCCAGGGAGTCTTCTCTCCAGCCCCTTGCGGTGCTGCTATTAGTAGTGTTTTTATTACTCTGAGGGCTGTGTTCTTTAGACAGTGTGAGGAAGGCAGGAACAAAACGAGGCTTCCACTCCTTCCAACTCCCTCTCACGGGGTGTTGACTTTTTGTTTTGTTTTCCAAGACAAGGTCTCAAGGCAGCCAGGTTGGCCTTGGTCATACTGGATAGCCTTGAGAGCTGGACTGGTGACCTGCCTCTGACAGCCCAGTGTTAGAAGGTAGCGGCCGCAAACAACTGCAGCCAAACTGGCCTTGAGCTCCTCCTGTCTCCAGCTCCCAAGTGCTGGGGTCACAGGTGTGCAACACTGTGCCCAGTGACTAGAAAACACATTGTGGGCAAATTTCTTTTCTTTTGTTTTGTTTTTTTTTTTTTTGGTTTTTCGAGACAGGGTTTCTCTGTAGCTTTGGAGCCTGTCCTGGAACTAGCTCTTGTAGACCAGGCTGGCCTCAAACTCACAGAGATCCGCCTGCCTCTGCCTCC
>JAQHUG010000041.1:736168-776081 GCA_028555095.1 Dicrostonyx torquatus
CAAGTGCTGGGATTAAAGGCGTGCGCCACCACTGGCTGTCTCATCTTCTAAACTGTACTTTTTACTTCCATTCACAAATCCTTGTGTTGTTTTAGAGGTGAGATCTCATGTAGCCAAGCTGGCCTTAAGCTGTCTTCCTCTTGCCTGCACTTCCACAGTGCTGGAATCGGAGGTTTGTACCACAGTGCCAGGCTTTACCCTATGGCCTGGCCCGGGATCTGAACCGTGGCTGCCTCTATTCCTCACGGCGGCTTGATGAGGTAGGATTACCATCGGGCCCAGAAAATCAGACTTGTTTAAGGACAGTTTATCATCTGGCTTTACCTCTGGGCCTGGTACCCTGTGCTTGGCACCGTCCAGCTGAGTACTCCGAAGAGCCCCATGATGCCTGGGGAGCTCCAAGTCACCAATCTACAGCTGCAGAGCAGGGGCCAGTCCAAACTGGCTGTTTATTTCCCATGCCAAGTGAGACCAAACCCTTCTCCGCCCACCCCACGGCACTCCATAGCTGGGTGGTCACGCCCCACTCCTCAAGCCTTGAAGCAGCAGTTGAATCAGAACTTGTTCATCAGACACTGCTTACGGAAGCAGTCAGAGGCCAGTGCAGTGGATGAGCTTGGCTTCGTGAACGCAGGGAGTCCGTCACCCTGCTTGAACCACCTGGGTGCCAGCCACCTAGTGCTTGAGCTCGTGCCACACATCACAAAGGTCCAAGAGCTGCTCCTCCCACAGGGAGCTTCCTCTTGTCTTTCTCCTGTTCTTGTGAGGTGGGCCATTCCTCTGCCCTTCCTTTCTTACCTGCCTTGACCTGGTTGCAGGAATCCAGCCAGTCCCTACCTGAAGAACTAACTATTGTTCCTTATGTATTTGACATAACCCAAGACATATATTAGAATATATGCCCAGGTAGAGGAAAGATGGTGACTCTCCTGACAGGTCGCTCTGAACTGGCCTTAGCACGCTACCCTTGATTGTCCAAGACCTGTCTCCATGTTGGCAGCACACGTCTGCACCTTGTGGCTCCTTGGGTCTCCTCTTCCCCCCGAATCAGGACTTCTTGGGCCTGGATGGAAAAGCAAGCTTACTTCCCATCTCCCATCCCAAGCTCTCTCAAGGCCTTCTCATGGGTAAGTGCCAAGGCCAAGGAGCAAGTTACCCACCGTTAGACCTAAGCAGTGCATAAGGCTTCTCTACCGTATGAGCAGTCTTGATCTTATCTCCAAGTGCAGATGTTCGGGGGAACAGGCAGGTATTAAAGAGAGCCTTATACAAATGTCACCCCCATGGGTTTCAATTCAGACTTGGGGCCCAGCCCTTCTTTTAGAACCTTCTTGTAAACTGGTTTCAATAAACCTTGGTAAAGCAGACAGTACCAGATAGCAGAGACAAGGCACAGGCCTAGAAAGCTCCTCCTTCCCCCTCCCACTCCCACCTGCCAATAGCACATAGCCAAGCCATCCCTTGGTGCTTTCAAAACAGACATGTTTCCATCTTCCACAGACCTCCGCTACTCACACACCATCTGTTTTGTCTTCCAGAACAAAGGCCCTCAGTGGTGTCTGAGCTGGGACCTATAATACCCAGTGTGACCTCCCACCCCCCACAAAATAGCTGCCCCAATCCAACCCCTCAGAAGTCAGCAGAGTGAACCACAGCTCAGGAGGTGGCTTTCCGATGGGTTCCAGAGTAGGCGTAGGAGATGGGATGGCGTGTCCCTGGCCTCACTGTGAATGTATTGATGGGGCTTCCATAGTGGGGAGACCTGGAGGGAGTGTAAGGAGGGGAGTGGTGAAGGTTCACATGGACCCCCCTCTGCCCACCTCCCCAAGAACAGAACATTTTAAACTGTGATGTGATGAACTTCTGAAACTCCAGGGTGGGACCAAGTGCATCAGACAAGCCCTGCGGACGCAGAACTCCCCTGGTACCCTCTGCTCACTCAGACTCCTTTGCTCCCTGCCTGCATCTGGATCCATCTTTCCACCTGGGTCCACTAGGTCTACCTTTCTTCTACACTGATTTGAAGCCCTGAAACTCCAGAGGGCAAGAGGGGAGTGAAGAGGTGTATTGGGACATAAGGAGCCAGCCAACAGCACTCTCTCCATGTATCTGAACCTTCCTCCCTTCTCTCTTAGTCGCAAGCTATGGCCGTGGCTCTGTTCACACATCCCTGGTCGCAACCCCCCGGAGATACTTCCCCAGCTCACCTGCTGCCTTTGGCAGGGATAAAGCCATAGTCCCCAGCTTTGCCGCCACCACCACCGCCTCCACCGGGCGTCTTGTACTTGACCTCGGCTGCACCTCGGGCGCCCTCCAGCGACAGTCTCCGTGCGTGCAGACCTCCGGGGGCCGCGCGGCCCGCTGAGTTGACCCGTCGCGTCTCGGGACCTCCCGGCTGCGGTCCGAAGCAGTTAGGGGTGCTCAGGCTGCGGCCATTGGCGCCGCGGGGCGTCCCGGGGTTGCGGTGGGGTTCCCCGACGTACAGGCGCTTCTTGATGAGCGAGCGTCCGCTGCCGGAGAAGCGATCCAGGCCCCCGAGCCCGGAGTATTGCGTCCCGGGAAAGCGCGAGAAGCCGCGAGCCGGATTGGCCCCGGACCCTGCGTCCAAGGGCTGCCCCAAGTCTGAGTAGTTGTTCCTGGGTGGGGACCCGCGACGGTCCTGATGCTGCAGCCCAGAGTGGGGCTCAGGGTCATTGCTAAACTCTGGCGGTGGCGGAATGATATCAAAGCTGAACTCCTCTTCTTCCTCTTCCCTCTTGTAGGAAGGAGAGGGCGGAGAGGAGAAGGATTTGGGAAGGGCGCGGCCCTGGGGTAAGCTTGAGGGAGCGTGTCTTTCCCGGGTCACAGCGGCCGGGGACTCGGCCTTGGTCCACCCATGCCTATGACTTGATTCTGGGCCCTGTGTGTCTCGTCCTTGCTGGGGTTTCCACTGACTGGCTCCAGCGGGCCGTGCTGAGGTCAGGTGGGAGCCCTCTGTCTCACTGGGTACCTTAGGGACCACAAGGAAGGAGTTGGGCCGACTACCTCTGTAAAAGATGGTATCAGAGCTGGCCTCCGTTTGGTTGCCATGGTCACGGAGACTTCCTGGCAAAGAGGACCTTGCCGGTCCCATCGCAGTCCCAGCAGTGCCCCCAGGCCTGCTCTTCTGTGCCCTCTGCCTGGCTGCGAGGAGCAGGGCCATTGGGGAGCCCCGCTCCACCACCTCTCCAGTTACAGGGTGTCTGAGTTGGTCAGCAGGCTGGACTGCGGTAAGAGGTTTGGCTGAATGATTTTCGGGCCCCTTTCCGTCCACCAGCCCCCCTGAGTCTGTGGCCCGAGTGGGGGTTACCACAGCAACCCCACGGCTGTGGCTGTCCTGGCTGCGATGCGATCTGTACAGAAACGGTGCCTCCTCTCCACCAGTGGACATCTTCGGGGGAAGGGCTGGAGGGGAGCGGGCTCCATTTGTGGACAGTTGGGTGGCCGCTGCATGTGCTTGAGGTTCTAGCTTTTCTCTGTGTCTCACTGGGACAAGGTCTTTCTCCGCCATCTGCTGAGAGGATGGGATGGACAGCCCAGGTGTGTCCTTGGGTGAGGTGGTCTGCTCAGCTGTAGGCTTGAGTGGTAAGGCTGGGCCAGGTGTGGCCTTGGGTGAGGTGGTCTGCTCAGGTGTAGGCTTGAGTGGTAAGGCTGGCCCAGGTGTGGTCTTGGGTGAGGTGGTCTGCTCAGCTGTAGGCTTGAGTGGTAAGGCTGGGCCAGATGTGTCCTTGGGTGAGGTGGTCTGCTCAGGTGTAGGCTTGAGTGGTAAGGCTGGCCCAGGTGTGGCCTTAGGAAGTATGGCCTGCCCGGGCGCAGGCTTGAATGGTGTGGCTGGCCCAGGTGTGGCCTTGGGTGAGGTGGTCTGCTCAGGTGTAGGCTTGAATGGTGTGGCTGGCCCAGGTGTGGCCTTGGGTGGTGTTGCTGGACCAGGTGTAATCTTGGTCTGGGGTGGTGTGGCCGGCAGAGCGGTGGCAGACTGCTGGGGTGGATTCTTGGTGACAGGCTTATGGAATCTGCCATTATCAGTCCCGTTTTCAAGGATTCTTCCCCCTTCCAGCCGGGGTTTGGGAGGCAGGGATGCTATGCTAGGCTTGGCTTCTTTCTCGGCTGAGGAGGAAAACCGAGCCTCTAGCTCATTGCGGATCTGCCTGACACTGGGGGCTGGAGTATCCTGGGGGATGTAGTCCACAGGAGGTAGGGTCAGGCTGCTGGTGGCTTCTCTCTCTGGCAGGCTGTTGCTGGAGTTACTCTTCTCAGGACCACAGGGGTCTATCTTCTCAGGCAGGCTTGGAGGAGCTGCCTCCTCTGATAGGTTAGGGCCCTTCTTGCTCTCATTGTCCTTCAAGGCCACCTTAGGGACTGGCCTGTGGCTGAGTGGCCGATCCTCTTTCCTGGTCCCACAGAGATAGGCTGCCAGCTCACTTCGAAGCTTTTCCATCTGCCGGGGGTCCCTCCAGTCAACGGGTTCTGACAAGGCTGTGTCCTCCGGAGTGGGGGGGTCGTGTTTGGAGTTGAGAGTAGGCGAGTTCGATTTTGGGGTCTTCATAAATCCAGATGATGGAGGGACTGCCTTCTCAGTAGAGGGCAAAGGAGGAGCAGCTGGGGGCAGGGAGGGTGCTGGTGGAGGGAGTGGGGGAGCAGGTGGAGGCAAGGGAGGAGCTGGGGGTGGAATCCCAGCTTGTCCGTTTGTCTGGGGTTCAGGCTGCCCAAGCCTTGGGTTGCCTGGTGTCTCAAGCCTGGGCTCTGGCGTGTGCTCTTGCTCTAGGGCCCTGTCTGGGTAAACCTGAGATGCAGGGCGGACACTGAAGCTGGAGGGTGGCGGGAGGTGGGTAGAGGCCTTCAGACTGGCTTCCTCCTCCTCAGGGGAAGCCCCTGGCACTTCCTGAACTGGGATAGATGAAGTCCTGACTGGAGTTGGGGGAGGCACCTTGAATGATCTGGGGAAGGTGAGGTGGGATTCGGGGCTAGGCCCCTTTAGTGCAGCAGGGCTTTTGGGGGGGCTGGTTCTGGGGTCTTCTGGCTGCCTGCCATTGAGTGCTACTTCGGATTTCCATTTGATAATACCCCCAGTGGGGAAGAGACGCAGTCCAGTTGTGTGAGGAGAGACTGGAGTTGGGGGTCCTGGGGCTGGCAAAGAAGGTGGAGGGGGGTTTAGAAAAGCTGATGGCGGGGCAGGGGGGATGAAGTCTGGAGGGGTAGGTGTTGATGGGGGGGAGAGGGCAGAGGAGGGAGATAAGGTGTCCAATACCGGGGGCGGAGGTGGGGCTGTGCTGGGTGGGGGTGGGGGTTCCACCAGCAGGGGAGGAGGAGGGGGAGGGACAGACAGAGGCGGTGGTGGAGGGGACTCCTCCAGAGGCTGTGATGGAGGGGACTCCCCCAGAGGCTGTGAAGTATCCTGGGGTGGCCCTGGGGCTGGGCCTGGGGGAGGTGGCGGGATGGAAGAGTCGAGTTCATAGTGTACTGGCCTCAGGTCGCCCACAGAGCTGTATAGTCGGAGGTTGCCATTGACTAGTGAGCTGGTACCTGGAAGAAAGAAGGCAGAGATTGGAGTGGAGCCCGTCTCCGTCTCCCTCCCTCTCTTAACAAGGCTTTCTTTTTCTGTCTCTTTCTTTAATGTGTTCGTGTGTGGGGGTGGGGGGTTACCATGGCATGACTGAGGTGGTCTGAGGACAGCGATGGAAGTAAGTTCTCTCCTCCCACCATGTGAGTTCTGGAGACTGATCTAGTTGGTCACCTCACCTGCTGAGTCATCTTTCCAACCCAAAGCCAATCTCTGTGCCTGGCACAGGGTTGGTCAAAAGAGACACCAGTTCTTCAACCCTTTCATGCTAAACCTGACTGAGAAAGCAGCAATGCCACCTATGTCCTGAGCGGTCCCTTCTTACTGTGAAGGGCGACTCCCACTCCATCTGTCACATGGTTTAGGACCTCTGCAGCAGGCTCTGGCCTGTGACGGTGCAAAGGAAGGAAGGTACCCAGGGCAATGTGGCTGCAGAGACAGACACCTGGACAGCAGCCACATTCCTCTCCTCCTGGGCCCCAGCCCCTGGAGAGGTTACCTCCTCCCATCACACGTATTTTCCCTTTCCCCACCTCAAAATAGTTAGGAGAGAGCCGCAAGCCTGGAGAAGGACTCCTGGGAAGGCTCCCCTAGACCTGGAATGGAGCACCTCCCTGCCCCAGCAATAAACAAGACATACTACTCGCTAGAGCTTATTCTTGTTTGTTTGTTCTAGGGATCAAACCCAGGGCCTTGTTGATGCTAGGTGATGTTGTCCTCTGGCCTCCACCCACACTGCCACTTGCTATATGCTCAACCCCTGAAGTTTATTCATTAAGGGGTCAACCAGACAGACAACCGACACCATACATCAGTAAAGCATTACCGTGGTGAAGGTAGTAATACAATCAGGAGGGGAGGGGTACTGAGGGGTGCCATCTTATTAGGAAGGCCCCACTGAGAAGGTGATCATGGAGGAGAGGGATGGCAGGAGGGGGCTGAGATGCAGACCCTGGGGTGAAAACTGCCTAGGCTGATTAAGGAAATCCCGCGGCAGAGGTGGGAGGAGGGGCAGGGAAGCAGTACGTGAGATCTCAGCAGTCCTCCATAACCTTTGCTCTGAGTGACATGGGATGTCACTGTCCAGGTGTGAATGGATACCCTAACACTAAGTGGCTTGCATCCGTCCCACACATTGAGTCCTCTAGAGCGGGCACTGCTGTTCCCAAGCACAGCAAGTGTTCTAGGGACAGAGCTAAACTGAGATACAAGTGTCTGACCTCAGAGGTCTTGCTGCTGCCTTCTGTCCTGTTGTGACCTGGTCCTGCCCCTTTCCCCACGTCCTCCAATGGGCCTTAGCCAACCTTGGCCCTCCACACCTCCTGGCTCCACTGTGAAGATCACCCACCTCAGCCAGTGGCTAAGAGGCCTGGGGCTCTGACTTTGCCTCCAGCTGGGGAGATGGAGCAGGTATTTGGTTTGTTTGAATTCAGGACCCACGGAGGAAGAAAAATGAAGAAACCACAAGATCAGAGTTCTCTTACCTCCCACTTCTTTGTCTGCAAAGTCTTCTGGGACAGAGGGGGTGGGCACAGCCAGCCCATGGTTCTCCTGGGCATTCTGAAAGAGACCCGAGAGAGGTCAGGGGCCATGGAGAGATGGAAGACCGGCCAGATCTCTGATCCCAGCTGCGAGTCTGTTGACTTGCTGAAGATGGTGGTGACTTTACAACTTTGTAAGAGGATGAAAACAGAGTGGATTCATTCATCTTAGAGTGTGTAGTGCCCACAGGGGCAGAAGAGGCCACTAGAGTCACATACAGTTGGGAATGACCATGTGGGTGCTGGAACTGAACCTGGGTCCCCTGCAAGAGCAGCAAGTGCTCTTAACTGATAACTATCTCTCCAGCCCTAAGTGTGAATTTTAAAAGATGAGTCTGTTCTGGGGATATACTTCAATTGGTAGAGTGTTTGCCTAGAATACACAAAGCCCTGAGTTCGAGCCCTGGCACTACAAAAACTGGGTGTGGTGGGCATGTCTGTCATCTCAGTACACAGGGTAGGTAGTTCAAGAACAGTCTCAGTGATATAGTGAGTTTGAGGTCAGCTTGAGAGACGTGAGACTGTCAAAAAAAAAAAAAAGCCAAGTATCGGGTTGTCTGTCAGCTAGAAATATATGCTTAGGGGCTGCCAGTCAAACTGTCCATTTCTCTGTGCATATCTGAGAACAACCACAGAAGCAGAGTAAGTGTTAGCTGTGAGTTACAGATCAGATTTGCAAACACAGCATCAGCAAAGATGACGATCAACTACAGATGAATGAAAATCCCAATTAAAAGCAAACCAAGGAGCCAGGCGTGGTGGCATGCACGCAGGACAGAGGGTAAAAGTGCTTGCTGCCAAGGCTGAGCTCGGTCTCGGGGACCCAGAATGGAAGGAGAGAACCAGCTCCTGTCCCCAAACCTAAGAACCCTGCAGTGACTCCTTCTGGCTACCCAGTGGCCAAAAGCTAACACCACATCCCGACCGCCTGTTTACTCTGAACTTTCATCAGGGATTTACAGAAAAATAAGTGATTGGTGAAGCAGGGCTCCCGAAGCAGTGCAGGCGCCGCCTCTGATCTCTGAAGGTAGCAGAGCAGACGTGTTTGCACAGCTGTGGCTGCGGAGTGAGTTTGCATTCTGTTTTTTTCTCCCCAAACACACATTTCCATAGATCAACAAAGCGCGCACACCTGCTGCTCAGAAGACCGGTGCAGCACTGCGTGGTGCTTTTGATGGGTCTGGGCCCCAAGCCCCCCCCTTCCCACACCCACACCATCTTGCATTCTGACGTCTCCCTCCCTCCTTCCCATTCCCCCTCCAAACTACAGTCTGTGTTCCTCCTGGGGCTGGAATTGGGTTAGCTCTTTCTCTCCCACCCTCCCTCCTTTTCTACCTCTCCTCCCTCCCACTCTCCTTCTCCCCTCCCCTTTCTGCTTCCTTTCTTTTTTGGATAGAGTAGACTGACCTTGAACTTCTGATTTCCCTGCCTACACCTTCCCAGTGCTGGGATTCCAGGTGTCACCAGCACACCTGGCTCTCTACCGACTGAGCCACACCCCAAGTGCCTCCCCTCCTAAGAATGCGCCTGTGAACACACCATCTCTGTCACCACTCGATGAAAAGATGTCCCCTGTATTTACTACATAAGGACATGACACTCAGAAACACTGGAGAAATAACTGAAAGCACGCATCCGGGCCCGTGGAGCCCATGCGGGCACTTCCACACCCGGGTCTGTGGAGCTCATATGGGCACTTCCACACCCGGGCCCGTGGAGTCCATGCCGGCACTTCCACACCCGGGCCCGTGGAGCCCATGCCGGCACTTCCACACCCGGGCCCGTGGAGCCCATGCCGGCACTTCCACACCCGGGCCCGTGGAGCCCATGCCGGCACTTCCACACCTGGGCCCGTGGAGTCCATGCCGGCACTTCCACACCCGGGTCTGTGGAGCTCATGCTGGGCTGCGCTGTCTGTTGTAAATGGGCAGGAGTTGTGAGCACTGGCTTTGGAGCATGAGGCTTAGATGTGACCAATCCTGCTTCCCAGCCACAGGACTGTGTCTGCTCTCTCTGCCTGTGAAAGTTCTAAAACCAGAATGTACCCATGTGCTCATCTAAGGAGGCCATGAAGAATCAAGGAAGCAATGTCCAGATGGCACTGGGCTCATGGCATAGGACGGAAGGAAGGGGCCACCCGCTGCCTGCGCCAGGCCCTACTGCTGGCCTGCTGCTGTCCTAAACAACCCAAGCAAGGCTGTCTGCCCTCCATAAGTACAGCACCACCCTCTCCTCCATCTCCACTGCATAAGGCATGTGCCTGAGTATATGTATGTGTACCATGTGCTTATGTGTGTGCGCGCATGTGCGCACGCATACAAACCAAGCAGCCCCCAGATCCGCAAGCCCATTTCCCCTTTCATATCTCATGGTTTCAGTTCTTAGCAGCTGCTTCCAACACTCTCAAAAGGAGGCAAATTCAAGCTCATTTGAATCTCAGCCTCAGAAAAACAGTTTCCTCTTTTGCTTATGGGACCCAGCCGGCTGCAACCTCCAGCACAGGCCTGGATGGGGACCAGCTCCGTGTGGACAGTGGATCACCCTCGGGGTTGCCCAATTCTCCCCATCCTCTTTAGAGTCTGGGAACTGAGGCAAAGCCTCGTGAAGAGGTTTGGGGATGGGGTGGTCTATGGTGAAGTGCTCGCTGGAGATGGAAGTGTGCAGGCCAGCTAAGCCGGCACAAGTGCAGCAGGAGACCCTGTCTCAAACAAGATAGAAGGGGAGCATCAACACCCAAGGTGTTCTCTGACCTCCATATCTACGCTCTGGTGCACACGCACACACAGATAAAACAGAGAAGGGCTTGGAGCTGCATTTGCAGGTCATGTGTGGTCCTGGAGTAGGGAAGGGGCATGTCATGAACAGCGTTCGGGGACAGTTGATAGTCGTTGGCTATAACAGTTTACCAGATAACAGTACGTCACCAACTCTACCTTCCAGAGTGTTACCAGATGCTGTCTCCTTAGGCAATACACCAGGAGGACTTGGGGTAAAAGGACGCAATTTCTCAGCCCCTAAGAGACTCATAAGGAAACAAAAACCACTTTTGTTTTCTTTTTCTGTTTTTTCTGAGACGGGGTTTCTCTGTGTAGCCCTGGCTGTCCTGGAACTTGCTCCTAGACTAGACTGGCCTTGAATTCAGAAATCCCTTTACCTCCTGAGTGCTGGGATTAAAGGCATGTGCCACCACCACTGCCTGACCAAATGCACTTACAGAGAGAGAACGAGGCGTGTGGGGGTGGAGGGGTGTGCACGATTCAGGGTCAAGTAGTCTGGCATACTTAGTGGAGTTCCGGGCCAGTGAGAGACTTTCTCAAACAAAAGATGGAAGACTTGGAAGATGTGATGGTTAGCTTACCTGTCTACTAGACACAACCCAGATCACCTGGTTAGAGCAGGCTGGCCTGTGAGATATCTGTGCGAAATGTATTGGCTGCTTTAGTGGATGTGGGAAGACCCAGCGTGAAGGTGGGCAGCACCATTCCCTGGTGGAGCCCTGCACTGTACAGGAGTGGGAGGACTACACGGGCAGCGAGGGTGCAGGCATTCTCTCTGCTTTGGGCTGTGGATGTGCCCACCGTGAGCAACCCTCGGGAGCTCCTGCAGCTGTGGCTTCCTCACGGTGGGCTGTAACTGGGAACCGTAACCCAATGGACGCTCCCTCACCTAAGCTGCTTTGCCAGGGTGCCCTGTCACAGCAGCACTCCAAAGACCTGCCACCAAGGTTGTCCTCCAACCTCCATGTGTGTGATCGCACGCCTACATATTCCCCCCCCGCCCTGCACACGAACATTTAAAAGATTATCTCACACATGAAAATAGCTGGACATCGTGGTGCACACCTGTAATTCTAGCGCTCGGGAAATAGAGGCAGTTTAACAGTAACCTGGGTTATATGAGGTCCTGTCAGAAAAATAAAAGCAGAGTTATACCCGTCCTCTGGGCCAGCAAGATGGCTCAGACAACAGTGTGCTTGCTCCCAACAATGAAAGCCTACAACTGAGCTTAATTCCTAGAACCCATAAAGGTGGAGAGAGGAGTCCATGAAGTTGTCCCCGACCTGTGAATATGTATACATGTATCATATATGTATATGTGTGTGTGACATATATGATAGATACAGAGAGGAGGGAGGAAGAGGGCTAGGGAGATGCTTGAAGGTAAACCTCCTGCTGTGCAAACCTGACACCCCAAGCGAGAGCCCCAAAGCTGGAGGCATGGGCGAGCACCTGTGATGTCAGCACTCCTGAGAGACAGGAGGACTGACAGAAGGTCTCGGGTGCCATCCTGGAGTACACCACAGCGCCCCAACACGAGAGACCTTGCCTCCAGCGAGGTGGAAGGAAAGGATGACTCCCAAAGCTGTCCTCTCACCATGATGCCTTGTGACACTGGCTCATAAGGTGTCTCTGCTGTGACTAGAGACGTGGCACAGCAGGCCCCTCATAAGGAACAGGGTGCTGTTAGCTCAGCCTATTTCCCTGGCCTCAGGGGGTTGTCTAACTCCAGAAACCTGACAGGGAAGTGCAATAGAGGAGGAGAAAGCCCAGGAAACAGTTCTCAGGAGCCACAGGCCAACAGTTGTGCTGTGTGTGTGTGTATATGTGTGGTGTGTGTGTGTATGTGTGGTGTGTATGTGAGGTGTTGTGTGTCTGTATGTGGTGTGTGTGTGATATGTGTGTTGTCCTGCTCTCCTCAGCACCACCCTATCCTTGGCCTAGCTCTGGTAAAATAGCAGACTGTGTCCAAGATGCTGTGTGTAGGGACCAGCCTGTGCTTCAATGCACTGCTCGTAAGGGGTGGCCGTCCACATCTCCGTGGGCAACATGCAGTGTGCTCAGATGAGCACCTGAGCCTTTAAGGCCACACCCTCTCCTGCTGTGGCAGGTGCCCGCACTCAGGGCCGGGGCAGAGTCCAGCCTGGCTCTGAGAGTGGGGAATGGCAAAAACTGGGCTTTAGCACTTCCTGTCCCCCCAACTAGACAACACCCAGCAGCTACAGTCGTGGGCCGCCTAGCTTTTTCAGGGAGGTCCATGGTGGTACCTCAGCTCAGGGAGGACAAGGCCAGTGAACCAGCTGCACTGGCAGGGACAGCAGAGGGAGAAGCACCACAGGGTTTCATATAGCCCAAGCTGGTCTTTAACTCCACATGTAGCCAAGGTTGGCCTCGAACTCCTGATCCTCCTGCCTCTATTCCTGCAGGCCAGATTATGTACATTAAATCACGGTAGTCACCGTGTCTAGCTACCTTCCTTTTTTTTTTTTTTTTTTTTAAACAGGGTCTTACTCTGTAGTCCTGGCTGTCCTGAAACTCACTCTGTAGACCAAACAGGCCTTGAACTCAGAGATCCACTTGCCTCTGCCTCCTGAGTGCTGGGATCAAAGGCGTGCCCCACTACACCTGATCCTTCCTTTCTTAAATTTCATTTATTTATTAATTATGTGTAGGGGGGGGATGGACACACCATAGTGAGCTTGTGGAGGTCAGGGGACAAACTATGGGAATCCCTTCTCTATCTCTACCACATGGGTCTCAGGGATGAAACTGAGGTCGTCAGACCTGGTGGCCTTTTCCCACCGGGGCATCTCGCAGTCCTTCAGTCTCCTTTCCTAAGAAGTAATTGTTTTTCATTCATAATTAAAACACACCCAGTGCTATTACAATTCCTAAATGTTATCGTGGCTGTAGGTGTTCGGCTCCTACTCAATCCACACAGCTGGAGGCTAAGTTCCCGGCCAGCCCAGCCAATAGGACTGAGCTAACTGAAGCTCACACTGTCTTTCAGTCTCATGACACATGCCTGCAATGTCCACGCTTGGACGGCAGAGGCAGGGGGACTGCTACCTATTTGAGGCTAGCTAGCCTGGGCGACATGCGGAGACCCTGTCTCAAATAAAACACACAAAACAAAATGAGCTGGGAGTAGTATCAAACCCCTATACCCCCCCCCCTACTCGGGAGGCAGAGGCAGGAGCAGCAGCGAGTTCAAGGCCAGCCTGGGCTATATAAAGTTCCATTTATCCCAAAGGCAGAGACAGTACCTGTCACAGACAGTGCTCAGTGAGTGCCCCCATCTGTTGGACTACAGAGGCTGAGGCGTGCCCTTAGGCCCCGAAAAGCAGGCCAGAGAAAGGTTACTGCGTCTAGGCTCCTCTCCCGTGTCTAATCAAAACTCCGTGGGAGGCAGGAGAGACGCTCAACCGTCACGAGCACAGACAACAGAGGAGGCACCTCACAGCTCTGTTACTACAGTTCCAGGAGATCCAATGCCTTCTTCTGGCCTCTCTGGGCAACACACACACTCACAGACAGACATATATACAGACAAAACATTCATACCACAAAATAAAAATAAGTAAACCTCAAAAACATTAATCAAGCAACACCATGAGAACCCTGTGGGTTAGTAAGAGCCTAGACATTCAGATGCTCTGCACAGGGCACAGCCTGTGACTCCTCTGCATGGTGCATTGAGGAAATGGGCATTTCCCTGTGCTCAGGGACAAGTCACCAGGGGTCCTCTCCGGCCCTTTTGCTATCATTTTAGGGTGGAAGAGAAGTGGAAGGAAAGGAGGGAAGAAAACATAAGTGGAGGAAGTACCCTCCCGCCTTGAGGAGGTCCACTGCTCACCCCTGCTGCCAAAGAGAACTCAAGTAGGCTGGACACTCTGACGGTTCTGTCCCCTCTGTCCCGTCCCACTGACCTTCTCTTGCCCTGCAACGCACATCCTCATACCTGGGATTCCTAAGAGTCCAGCCAAGGTTAGATCCTTAGAGGCTGGGCCAGCAGGCAAAAGCACGACTGACCTTGTTATTGGAGAGCCTGAAAACCTTCCTCAGCAGCTTCCTCCCGAGGCCTGTCAGTGCCTGGCCACAGAGATGGATGGGAGGATGGGGAGGAAGAAGCCCCGCCCCAGAATGTGGCAGGCCGTGTATAGACCTGGGAATAGCTGTGCATTCTCCCTTACACTTAGCGTCTCTGGAATCAGACTCAGTGGGCGATTTTAGAAGTGAGCTCATTACACATTACTTCCTAGAAGTCATGGGGTCAACCGAGAGGGGACGTGCTTAGTTAGCATGCCGAAAGCCCTGGGTTTGATTCCCAGCACTGAGCAAATCAGACATGGTGGTGCATGCCTGTAATTCCAGCATTCCAGAGTAGATACAGAAAGATCAGGAGTTCACCGTTGCGCTGGCAAGATGATTCAGTACGAAAGAAACTGCCACAAAGTCCGATGACCCACTGAGAGCTGATGGAATTGCCAACGGCAGAACTGAGAACAGACACACACATCTTTGACTCTCACACACTAAAGCATGAGGGTACACATATACACTAAAGAATAAATAAATGTCATTTTAAAAATGTAAGTTAATAGCTAATACTTTTAATTTCAGCACTAGGCGGCAGAGACAGGAGGATCTCTGAGTTTGAGGCCTCTCTGGTCTACACAGAGCTACATAGTAAGAGCCTGTTTAAACAAACAAGCAAATTCAAATTACTATTAAAAGTTCAGGATAATCAGTGGTAATGTAATAAACTCAAGGCTAGCCTGGGAAGTGTGAGTCCTTGTCTAAAAATGATCTCAGGGCTCCCCACATCCTCTAGCTTCTTTGCCTCTTGGTGTCAGAGCTGCTAGGCCTCCCTGCCTTAGGTCTCAGCTCTCGCCCTCCCCTCCGGGGCAAGGAGTAAGTAGGGCCAAAGGAACAAGTCCTTGACGTCCACGCAGTCCTGTTCCAGACCTGATTCCAGAGTTGTCTGTTTAAATCCCCTGAGTCCACTTTTAACTTTTCTTCCTGGTCCAGCGTCCCGAGGCAGCCACTGTGGTGTGTGCAGGAGCCCCGGGGCTAGCCAAGAGGCCGCTGTTTAAAGGTAAGGGTGATGGTGGCGATGGCTTTGGGGGTTTGCATTGGGGCTCTTGTGAGTAATGGGGTCAGGTGGGTGAGGAATGGGACAAACACTCAACTTTACTCTCACTGCAGGCCTCTGACACCTCTTACCCCATAACCTTTCCGTTCAACATCACCTACATGAATCAGTCAAACCCCACACTGCCTTGTCTGGGCCCTGAGTTTAGGAATAAGCTCCCAAAATGGCTGGGCAGGCTCCATGGTAGGGCTAGAGTTGCCTTCAGCTGTTTCTTTGAGTTTCCAGGTAACCAAGGACTAGAGGGAGGGGGCCTGAAGAAGACAGGTCTCTCCTACAGCTCAGAGATGCCTCCCCTTGGCAAGGCCAGGCCTGTGTGACTCAGAGGGTAGGGCAACCCAGGGAGCTCTCACCGCCTTGGGCACCCCTAGACCTGTCTAGCCAGTTTGTCCATATTTACCACATGGGCATTTAATTTCTAAATTTCTCATAAGCATCAGCTTAGGGGTGACTGGATCAGATGGAGTGGGGGAGAAGTCACCCCAGAGGAAAGTACAGTCTTTCCTTCAGCTGCTGCTCAGGGTTAGCTCTTGGAAGTATAGAGCAAGCTCTGCCTTGAGCTCGGGGCTCCATCTCCCCTGCGTGGGGAAGACACTGTTCTCCCAGAGGCTGTGGCAAAGCCCCGAAGACCCAGCTCTGTTTGGAAGCTGGGTCTCTGTGGATCCCTGGCTGTCCTGGATCCTCCCACTTCTGCCTCACATGCTGGGATTACAGGCATGGGTCACCAAGCCTGGCCTCTGTTCTTGTCCAGGGCAGGCCTTCCCTTCCTTGGGTCTAGCATTCTTTTTATTATTGTTATCATCAATATTATTACATTTACTTATTTCGTGTGCGAGTGCCATGTGCACAGATGACTCAGAGGTCAGAGGATGACTAGCATGCGGGCTCCAGGGATTCGCTCAGGCCATCCAGCAGGCTTGGCGGCATGAGTGGATAGAGAGTCTTTATCCTCCGAGTTCTCTCACGGGCCCAGATCTCGGTGTTCTCAGTCCCCACCCCATACCATACCAGGAGTGAACCCAGTGTGCTGCACACGCTAGACAAGAGCTCTGTTACTGAGCCACGCCCCGGCACTTATTTATCTTCATTTTGAAACAAGATCCGGCTACCTGTAGCCCAGACTGATCTCTAACTTTCAGGTCTCCTTGCTGCAGCTCCTAGGATCTCAGGCCTGCACCACCATGCTAGCAACATGTTCTCATCTTGATGACAGCTGAGGTCTAACCACTTCTGCTGTCTGGTGGCTCTAGCCAGATCCTCAAAGCCACCAGAACAGTGAGGTGAGTGGACCCGATGGCTAGACAGCAAACTCCAGGAAGGTTGATCTCCAGGAAGCAACCCAAGCTTGTGTAAGAGTTTACCATGCCCCCTCCTGTGCCATTATAGAGTCACTTAGTACAAGTCACAGTTGGGGACACCTAGAGGCCCATTCACAGAAAGCCCACCAAAGGGCAAGGGGAGAACAAGGGCCTGGCCCTCTGCCACTCCACAACCCAAGGCAGGGTTGGGACTGAAGACAGGTACCTGACGGCCAATTCCAGGGCCCTGCCTCGTCACCAAGGAACCCAAGGGTCTGTTTCATGATTGGCCTTTGGTTGTCGACACTTGAGAAAGTATTTCTTAGTGTGAGGACATCGGAGGGCAACCTCTTTTTGAACACGTTCCCTGGCTGGCTCTTGAAAGGTACTCAAGGTGAGGGACCATTCAGAAGATGGCCCAGACAGAGCTCAAAGACCCTTGCTGTGTCTGTCACCCTTTTTCTCAAGTGATGATGCATTGGACTCCCCTTCCAAGCCTCCTGGCCTGGGCGGTGCCTTTTGCAGGTGGGAGGGAAGGACCTCAGAGGTTTAGTACAATGTCAGGCAAAAGGGGCAAGGCTCAGGTACTGGCCAGGGCCCCTCCCACACTGACATGGGTCTGAGATTAGATAGGAGAACATGAGCTGCTCAGCTGCCCATCTCCAGGAGCAGGTGGTGAGCGAGGCCCCAAGCTACTCCAGACCCGTAACCTGAGCAGGATCAGAGCTGCAATCAGGCCAAGGGGTCTGAATTGAAAGCACACCAGAGACAGCTTCAGTGGGGCCTGCAAGTCCTCAGCTAAGACCACCGTAGACCCTCTGAAGCCATTTCATTAAGGCTCCAAGGGTCTTAGAACCAAGAGGCAGCAGGGCAGGGATGGAGAGGGCCAAGCCAGGGAGAGGCGAGTGTTTGTGCCAAGGGGGCTGGAATGGAAAGACAAGCGCTGCCAGGTGGGGCATGGAGGGACAGTCAGGGCAGTCTGAAGAGCTTGGGTTTACAGGACCATAAGCAGGCCATTTCCTGTCTCAGGGCTATAGCTCTGTGGCTGTAAAATGGGGGTTTGGAGCGGGGGCTCTGTTCACGTGTCTGACCTCTGTAATGATGATCACAGAGTGGGTGGGACAGACAGCAGCCCCACCTGCCGTTTCTCACTTAACCGGCACTGAAGGAATGTGGGTTCAGTTCCTGGTCTATAAGGACGGTCCCATGGACCTAATTGGGTTTAGTTGTTGGTTTGACAAGTGTTTTCTCTCCCATTCTCCATAGTGGGGCCTTCCTGATTGGTCCAGAAAGAATGCTCCCCGGGCAAGTCCCCGGGTGGCCCCAGGCCTGAGCAACCCTCCAAGGGGGGACCTGCTACAATCTTCCACCAGCTTCCCTAGGGTCTGCCCAGATGGGGGAGTCGGGGAGGGGAGTAAGGGCATGAAAGGCCCAGAGTGGGTAGGAGGGAGAGATGGAGGAGAGTGGAGGGGACCTCACCGACCCTGTAGTCATGGGTCAGGGAGGGGTCAGGACAACAGGAGCCAGTCACCATCTAACAAGCAGTCCAGGGACAGGCGTGTCAGCAATCTCCCACACCACCATCCCCAGAATGTGCTATGGGTCGATGAGGGGACAGAACGGAACTCTCGTGGCTGCCACATCTCATTGTGGCTGCCACAGCCTTACACACAGCTATAGGCATCTCAGGAACAACGTGGTCAGGATTTAGAGTGGTTTGTTGTTTTTGCCCACTTTGGTAGCTTTGGAGCCTGTCCTGGAACTCACTCTGTAGACCAGGCTGGCCTCGAACTCACTGAGATTCACCTGCCTCTGCTTCCTGCATGCTAGGATTAAAGGTGTGCGCCATCACCATTTGCTTTTTTGTTTGTTTGTTTATTTTTGAAGACAGGGTTTCTTTGTATAGCCTGGAACTAGCTCTGTTTTTTTCTTTTTCTTTTGTTTTGTCTTTATGTTGTTTTGGGTTTTTTTGTTTTGTTTTGTCTTTATGTCAGAAGTGAAAATTCTGTATCTGTCTGTCTATGTGCTGCTTTTGTTGTTGACATGACAAGGTCTCATGTAGCTCAGGCTAGCCTCAAACTCATTATGTAGTTAAAAATGACCTAGAACTTCTGATTGTCCTGCCTCTACTTCCCAAGTAGAGCAATCACAGGAAGGCTCAGACTGTCCTGTTTGTTTTTTATAATGCTGGGGACTGAATGCAGAGGATCATATGAGCACTTTGTCAACTGAAGTACAACCCCAGCCTCCGAGGTCACTTTTAAACAAAAAATAAGTGATCTGAAAGGCACCGTTATTCGAGACAGGGTCTCATGTAGCCCAGGTTTGCCTTTATGTGCTATGTAGCCAAGGATGACCTGGTCTCAAACCCCAAATGCTGGAGTTGAGGGCATCCACGCTCAGCTTTGCTTGTTAGTGCTGGGAAGTGACCTCAGGGTCATTTATTTCTTTTTAGTTTTTGTTTGCTTTGTTTTCTGAGCTTTTGAGACAAGGTCCCCTGTAGCCCAGGCTGTCCTTGAATGCCTGATTCTCCTGCTCCAGCAAGTGCTCGGATTACAGGCGTGAGCCACTTTGAACTTTGAATAGAGGACCTGGAAATTGTAAAATCACGCATTGACTTGCATTTCATTTTGATTGAACAGCCGTAGAGAACCCAGCAACTGTCCTGGTACTAAACAGAACCATTTACCCAGCAGTCCTTTTTTAACAGGCACTTGCTTAGAGCATGGAGGGCAGAGGGCAGCTTGTAGGAACTGGTGCTGTCCTTACTGTGTGGGTTTTGGGGAATCGAACTTAAGCTGAAGTCATCAGGTTTGGTGGCAAACACCTTTGCCTACTGAACCATCTTGCCAGCACTCCCGAGTAGTTCTTGGGGTTTCTTATACTCAGCAAAATTCCAGCTGTGTCCTTTAAGCTATTTGTTTGGGGTCTGGAGAGATGTCTCACTGTTCTTTCAGGACCTAGGTTCGACTGCCAGCATCCACATGGCTGCTCACGAGTGCTTGTAATTCTCCTTCTAGGGGTTCTGATGCCCTCTTCTGCTTCTGGTGTGCAAACATACTTAAAGGCACATACCCATACAGATAAAAATACATACATACACATATATACACACACATAATACATATATACATAAGGGTCAAACGTCCACAAATAAAAATGCATACATGCATATACAATATACATATTATATATGTGTGTATAGTGTGTGTGTTTATAAGGTGTTTGTTTTGCTGGGTGAAATTGTAATTCTAGTACTTGGGGGGCACACGCAGGAAAATCATTAAAGATCCAAAGAGCAAGTTTCTGGATAGCCAGGGCTAGCAAGATCCTGTCTTGGAACAAAAGATGAGAGTTTTTTGTTTCCTGTAGTTTCACACACACACACACACACACACACACACACACACACACACACACACACACACACACGCCTCAGATGCCCTTTTCCCACGTGTCACTACTGTGTGTCCAATGAGGAAGTTCAGTTGCCACCTCTTCCAAGAAGTCCTTCTTGACTACCCACAGTGAACACACTGGCTGCCTCTGCCCGGCTGTATCCCTACAGTGGGCACAGAGAGCAGCAATGCCAGCTACGTCATCTCTGCACCCAGGGCCTGGTAGGAAGCCACCGGCCATCAGTAAAAGTAACTCCTGCTGTGCATGGAGCTCATGCCCAGCACTGGGTGCCTCTTCTAATTCCAGGCTATATCTGTGGCAGGCAAGGTACCCACCCGGAGCGGACTCGGGAGCTCAGGCCTAGGCACTGAGAACTTACCAGGGGAAGGAAGGTCAGCAGGGGTCGGACTCTCGGCCGGGCTTTCAGCGTGGCTGTTCCAGATTCACTCACAGTGTTGAACTGACTGCCTCTGTAATAGATCCCATCTGAAGGACAGAGAGGGGAACAGTGAGCTGGGGATCCAAGAAGGTGACTAGGCATTGGGGTTGCCAGCTGTGACTCAGGAACGCCCGTCTGACACAGCAAGGTCCCACAGACGAAGGTGTGCTAGTGGCATTTGTAAGATCACACTGTGGAAGGGACTTGGGCTGTGCTCTTGGGACGTTTGGCCCCCAGCAGCCACCATTCTCCCAATACCCTGCTGAGCGCCCTTGTAACCCTCCACATCCACACAGCACCCCGCCGTGCGCCCTCATAACCCCCCCATGTCCTCACAGCACCCCGCCATGCGCCCCTCGTAACCCCCCACGTCCACACAGCACCCTGCTGTGCGCCCTCGTAACCCCCCACGTCCACACAGCACCCTGCTGTGGGAGCTAGGCCTATGCCTGAGCTCATCTGGCACAGAAGAAAACAAAGGCTGCTTCTGTTTGCGTTTCTAATCCGGAACAAGCAGATCAGAGGACCCTACCTGCTCTCTGTGTGGCCACTGCTGTAGGTCAAGTACTCCCAAACTGCCACCAACGTGTGTCTGTGCCCATCTTGCTTCAAGGGTTAAGAAAAAACCCAGCTCTGCCACTGGCTGTACATGTTGTTTAACCTCCCTGGGCCTCAGTTTTCCCATCTGTACAATGGAAATGATGGTGCCAACCTTATATAACAGCTCTGAGGTATAGGTGTGGCCAGTGCAGAGAGGAACTGAGCAACTGTGGCTCCCTCCCTCAAGGGAGGATGACACATGATGGGCCCTCCTGTTCCTCCAGACCCTGCTCTGGGCTGTCTACAGCCATGGACCTGTGAAAAGAAATGTTCCTGTTCTCAACCGGCTCCCTCGTGACCTCTGACATCAGTGATAAGAATTCCCCATTTCCTCCCAGGCTCACGCTGTCACGTCGACGGGCCTCCTGCTTTACAGGTCATAAGACAGAAGGCACTGTCCTGTTTAACAGACTGGAGGAAACGAGGGGCCTTCTCCTCTCCATTCAAAGAGGGAAAAGGTCAGAATCTCAATTAGGCAAAGCCCGGTGTAATGGCGCCTTTAATCCCAGCATTCAGGAGGCAGAAGCAGGCAGAGTTCCAGGACAGCCAAGTCCACATAGCGATATCCTGTCCAAATAAACAAATCCCAGTTAACCAGAATCCTGTTGCCTGTCCCATGGAAACAACAGAGATTCCTTTTCTCCTCGCACATTTTAGGAGGAAATTACAAGAAAACCCAATAATTTATTCAAAAGGGAAGGAGCGAGGCTGCTGAGGCAGCTCACCGGGTAAAGGGCATCGCTTCCTCAGCCTGTTGGCCTGAGTTCAGTCCCCAGGACCCACGTGGTGGAGGGGAAGGACTGACTCAAACTCTCCTCTAGTCTCCATGCACACACATACCACACACACGTGCATTCACACGCACACACATGTACCACAAACACGCGCACGCGCGCACACCCCCCCATAAATATTTTCCAAAATGTAATTTTAAGAGAGAGACTGGGCTAGCAGGGAGAATCTTGATGTTTCTCTCTCCCTCCGCCCATGTCCAGAGCCCCCCCCCGGAAGAATCTAGGTTTTAGATGTGACAAGGTACGCAGCAGTGGGAGGGGGCAGAGCACAGCCCAGATGCTCTACCTCCCCAAAGGTGCCCCAAACCAGACCACCTCAATGTGTAGCATTGCCGTGGGGCAGTCTCCAGCGCCGCTTGGAGCTTTGTGACAAACATGATCCCCCAGTCTGGGTTGCCAGGCTGTGGTCCGAAGACCGGACACAGACTCTGGCCAGGGTGCGGCAGAGAAGCAGACTGCCGAAAACAGCTGGTTCTAAACCTGACCCCCACATGTACCCAAGAAGGTGGGCGTTCTGTCCTTACATCTTACAGTCTCAGATGCAGGTGCTTGAGAGGCTGAGAAAAGAGGGATGCTCTGAGCTTCAAGCAAGCATAGACCACACAGTGACTTCCAGGTTAGCCTGGGCTATAACAAGACCTTGTCCCGAAAACAAAACAAAATTTTGGGCTGGTGAGATGGCTTAGTGAGTAAAAGTACTTACTGCTAAGGCTCACGACCTGAGTTTGATCCCCAGGACCCATACATACATACTTATATATATGTACATAGGTGTGTGTGTGTGCGCTCACACACACACTCAGAGTGTTACAAAGAGACAGGAACAGACTCCTTAAATATCCCTGACCTGGAACTCAAAGAGACTCACCTACCTCTGTCTGCCTCCCGAGTGCTGGGATTAAAGGCATGTGCCACCATGCTCAGCAAATTCCTTTTAAAAGAGAAAAGGGCAAAGCTAATAGGAAAGGGGCAGTGGCTAGACTGGCAGGCCTGTCCCAGGCCCTCCTCCCTAAGTGAGGGACAGCATCAGGGCCACCATAAGCCAAATTTTTCTCCACAATGCTCAAGGTCAAGGACCAGAACCAGATAGAATTCCAGGAGCCCACACTCATGGAATTTCCTCTTAAAGTAGCTGAACTCTGTGGATCACAGAGTCGGGAACCCTGGAGTGGGCCTTCCTGAGAAGCAGCTCCCTCTTCAGGCCAGGGAGAGACAAGGAGGGAGGAGAGAAAAGGAAGGGGTGAAGGTGGCTGGAAGGCGGGTGGATAGGGTCCTTGACACACAGCAACAGACCCAGTCAGAAAGCCAGGCCCGTCTGTAGGCCCATGGGAAGGTTCTGGGAGTGCCGAGTGCGGGGATGCAGGGGGGATTCAGGGGGTCAGAAAGGGGAGAGGACCTTCAGGAGTGTCCTGAAAGAGAGCCTTGTGAGCAAGGTGTGAGCCACAGACAAACCAAGGACTGGGAAGATAGTCCAGCAAGTGAAGGCACTCGCTGAGCATCCACATGGTGGAAGGAGAGAACTGACTCCTACAACTGTCCTTTGTGCCACACAGTGGCATTGAGGACACAGAAACACATGCACACACGTGTGTGTGCACACACACACACCACTAAAAATTACACAAATGTAATTTTTAAAAGAAAAGCCAAAGGAATCATGAGCACATGTTGGCATCGCCGCCACCACCATCATCACTGATTCCCATCCCCCTTTCTCCTAAGAGTTTAAGGCTTTGAGCCTGAATCGGGTCAATCACCTGTGCTCAAGGGTAAGAGTCACCAGGAGGGAGGTGGCCTCTTGCTTTCTTGCCAGGGTTCATTGTGAATTCTGATGCTTGGGGCTGCCTTCTTGGCACATGGGAAGACCAAGGCCCATAATGGAAGGGACTGGACCAAGGCCACAAGGCCCCAGTGGCGTCAGGGTTCACAGGGTCCCAGACAAGCCTCCAGCACAAGCAGCGTGGTGTTTCCATAACAGGCCTGTCTGGTTCTCTGGCCTGGGGTGGGGCTGGCATATGGCTCTGAGTCTGTGTTTTACCTAGGGGATGCCTTGGGGAAGCTGAGGACTCACCACAAGCTGCGTGCGGACTCTGAGTCCTTTCTTCCTACCCTTCTACTCAAGAGGAGGAGCCCATGGGATCTTCTTTATGTCTGTTCCCACAGAGCTCAGGTTGAAAGCCGTTCAGGGAAATACGCTTTTTGTTCCCCAGGCCCAACTCTGGTGATGGATCTCCATGGTCACTGAGGCAGAGCTATTCTGGGACAGTGACTTAGCTCATATTCTCTGAATCCTAGATCTGCCCAAAGAAGCAAGAAAATTAACTAATAAATAAATAGATGTCTAACATATTTTAAGTTACTGATACCTAGTATATATTAAGCATATACTATGATCTAGGCACTTTTTTTCCCTGTCCTGGAACTCACTCTGTACACCAGGCCAGCCTCAAACTCGCAGAGATCCGCCTGTCTCTGCCTCTCGCGTGCTGGGCACTTCTTTTCTTTAGGTGAGTCTTACTGTAGCCCAGGCTGGCCCACAGCTCACCTGCCTGAACTACCCTGCCTAGGATAGGCACCATTCTGTATCTTGCACTACAGGAACCTGAGCCTTGTGTCTGCCAGGAAATCACTCTGGCTACCACTGAGCTAAACCCGGAGCCACAGGGAACCACATTCCAACCTCATGCCTGCCCTCTCCATTCTCATGTATCCTGTGGAGAAAACACTCTTTCTAAAAAAAAAAAACCAACAACAACAAAAAAAAAACAAAAACAAAAAAACATTTTAAAAAGTGCTAGTGCGTGCATGTTGTTTTTCTTTTTCTAACTAAATATTTTTATTTATTTTACATACCAACCACAGCCCCCACCACCCCGCTCTTGTGTGCATGTTCTTATGCATATGTGAGCCAGAGTGCATGTGGAGACCTTCCTTTGCATGGGGTCTAGGGACAGAGTGCAATGCAGCAGTGCCTTTCCCCACCGGGCCATGTTCTGTGAGACAGGGTTTTCCTGTGGAACCCTGGCTGTCCCGGAACTTACTCTTTAGACCAGGCTGGCCTCACACTCAGAGATCTGCCTCCCACAGAGTCATCTTGCCAGCCAGGGAAAATACTTGAAAGTCTCAGTTTTGAGGAGGAACCTGAAGCTGGAAGAGGTTATATGCTCACAGTACCACACCTGGTGTACAAAAGGGGCCAATACTCAAGAGCCAGCCTCTAGAACCTGCTCCCTCTGGCCACACACAGCCTCTGGCCAGAACAGCGGGGGGGGGGGGAAGGGGGGGAAGAATGCAGACAGAGTCTGAGGGTCTCCTGTAGTCAGTGGAATCCACGAGGAGACACAGTGGTAGGAATATTTCCAGATGCGAGCTCTCCGCCAACGCAAAATCCCAATCAAGCCAAATCAAAACAAGCCAAATTAAAAAATATCCTGATTTAATGGGAGTTCTGCACTCTAGGGTGGACCTGAGCCGAGTGAACAGGACCACTAGGAGGAAGGAAAAGAAAACACGTGTTTCTCTTTTGGGCGTTCACTTAAATATTCTTGGGAGTGGTCCTGAGCCCCCCCCCATCCCCAGGGAGGGGTCAGGACCTGACCTGCTGGGATTTGGAATCCAGAGTGCTAACTCTCAGGGGCTAGGATAGAGGCAAGGGGCTGGGGCCTAAGCTCCCAACTTAACATTCCAGACTCTTTGGATATAGGGGGTGACAGAACATAGGAGGTATATCCAGGTTCACAGCTCAGTTTCCCCACCTGTAAAGTGGGGATGACTCCTACAGTGTAGGAAGCATTCCAAGCTCATGGCAGTGAAGCCACCAGGGTTAATAACAAGGCTAGCAAGCCCCCAAATTCCCAGGAGCCCCTGGCGACCTCCAAGGCACTGGTCACAGTTCTATTGGCTTTCAGCGGCTTAGGAAGAATGGGGTCATAGCTTAGGGGACTTGTGGCTTTGACCCAGAGTAACCTGGAACCCCCAAACATACCACACAGCAGACACACAGTGGGGGCCTGGACAGTGGGGTGGGAAGGCTGGGACTTGTAGTCTCCCACTACCGGAGGATCAGCAACAAGGGGTGGCCAGGTGAATGTAGCCCACAAATGACATTAATGAGGCCCTTCCTTGCTAATTAGCAGGTTCACATGACAGGAACCTGAAAAGGCCAGTTTGTTCCAGCAAGCCTGAGCAGGCCTGACCTAAGCACCAGAGAGAGAGGCCTTTGTCCAAGGGCAGAGGGGACGCTGAAGGGAGGTAGGGCAGGGGATGTGCAAAAAACGGAAAACAGCCCTAAGGACACCAGTCTAGTGTAGGACTGAAGAGAACACGGTTCAGCAAAGGTAGCCCTTGTATCACTATGGCTGTCTCAGCCCACAGCAGCCGGGTGACCTCACCAGGAACTTGCTAGAAACTCTGAACCTCTTCCCATTCCAAACTTGCCCAATCAGGAGCTGATCTTGACAAGGCCCGTGGGATCGGGTGTGCTCTGCTGCCCCTCGGAGTCTTGATTCCAGGAAGACACAGAATCGATGGATTTTACAAGCCATGGGAACTGACAATGAAGCTATTACTCAGGTTAGGATGTATTCCACAGCTGAGCACTTGCCTAACATGAGTCAGGCTTGGGGTCCTATGGCTGATACCTCAGAAGAAAGAAAAAAACGCGTATGGGCTGTAGCTGTCAAGGAGGGGCCACTTTCTGGAGTTAGCTACAGCCAAAGAGGTACTTACATAATGGGGCCACAGGGAAGGTGAGAGAGTGCGCACGCGCATGCATGTGTGTGTGGTTTGAATGGGGTGTGTCAGGTGGGTGTATGTACAAGCATGTGCTGAACCAGGAAGCCACAGCCCATTTCTAACAGTGATCTCCTGGCCGTGTTTACTCTAGGTGACAGAAGTGTAAACAAGTCTCCTTCACACCCCAGCAAATCACAAGTCAGTTTCCTACAAGCCGGTGATAGCCTGGCCTTGGCTAGGTGCAGGCAGCTCAGCTCCGAGAGGGGTGGGGGGGTCGTGACTTACTACCTTTTAGCCTGGCTTGGTTTGCAGAGTGTGTGGGGCCTGGGGAGGAGTCTCAGGAAGAAGGACGCTAGAACCAGCGTCACTGGGAATGCTGATAAGGCGCCAGCCGCAGTTCACCACACACTGATTTCCAGCCCGCTGTATGCCCTGCAGGGGTCTTTGGGAGAAAGCCAACAGCTCAGCTCCAGCAGGGGAAGGAAAGCCTCAGAATTCCCCAAGCCATCCGGTACAAAGAACCACCTGGGAATGAGGCACGTAGGGAATGCTAGCCCAGCTCCTGGGTCTGAGGGCTCTGCACCGGATGAGTGTCTGAGGGATGAGTGCCTGGCGTGGCTCTCGTTTGTAGAAGCGGGCGGGAGAATCCCCAGCTTCCCGTTGCTGGGATGGGGAGGTTCAGCAGCGGGGAAGGAACCTCAGGTGAGCTAAGAGGCCACCGAGAAGTGGAACAACTGCAGCTTGGTCCCGGCTGCTCCAGCGGCGGCTTTTGTGGCCCAGTCTCTTATCAAAGGAGACTACAAAGATCTGTGAAGATTCAAATCTGTTTTCTCAAGTACTTAAAAGACAATTGCACAGCCCTTTGAAGCTCTTGTTTGGGAGGCAGAAGGCTTAATTAGGACTGTGATTGCATTCAGTAGGGCTGAAATCACCAGATACAGGGGCTAGAAAAATTTACCCATCACCCCCTGCGCCTGTTTGCATTTTATCCGAACCCAGCCTACCCTTGTGCAAACAGATTGGGAGCTGGGACGTGGCTGTAGTCAATGCCAGGCAGGCTCAGTGCCTTCACACTGACTTCCACCCCTTCATCAGCCACCGGTCCGCCAGCCCTGAACCGGGCAGGTGCCACGGTCTCAGGGGCCCTTAGACCTGGAATGCCCCACCCCTTTGAGACCTCGGGGTGGCCTCTTCAGGTCTATTTCCTTTGGAGTACAGCCACCTGAGGACAAGGAAATGAAGTAGGCAGGGACAGGCAAAGTTCAGAGTGGGAGTGAGCCAGGCACAGTGACACGCTTGTGGTCCCAGCTGGGAGGCTGAGGCAGGAAGATCGATGGGGTCCAGGAGTTCAGGGTCACTCTGAGCAACATAGCAGGCCACATCTCAACAAAATCAACAAAAAGCTGCAATGACCTGGGTGTAGCAAAACTGTGCTTTAGAAACCCCTGGAGAACTTTCTGGAAAGGCTGGGCAGCAACTACTTTCGTGTTTAACTCTTGCAGCTACTAATAGCCTCACTGAAACAGTTTCCTTTTTTTGTTTGTTTTTTGAGACAAGGTTTCTTTGTGTGATCGGCTCTGGCCGTCCTGGAACTGGCTTTGTAGACCAGACTGGCCTCGAATTCAGAGATCCCCTTGCCTCTGCCTCCGGGAGTGCTGGGATTAAAGGTGTGGGCCACCACAAGCTGGCTTCTTTTTGTGTTTGCATATATATGACTTCAGGCAGTCAGTCCCTCTTCTAGTGGCCCCTTTGAGGGTCACATATCAGATATCCTGCATATCAAATATTTGTATTACAATTCACAACAGTAGCAAAATTAGTTACAAAGTAGCAAAAAAATAATTTAATGGTTGGGGGAATTACCACAACAGGAGGAACTGTAATACAGTCACGGAGAAGCACTGATCTAAGCAGTCTTCACACCCTACGTACTGAACAGAAACCACTGAGGCCCAGGGAGCTAGCTAGCACTATCACTGACAGATAGGTAAGGCTGACAAATCCACTGCTGTCCCAGAATCCTCAGCACCAGTTGCTTTCCTCCTCAACGCCAAGCACAGCGAGGAGGAGGGGTTCTCAGGCCTGTGAGTACCCCAGGGAACACTCCAAAAGGCAGGAGAGCCAGCCTGCTGGGTTGGTACTGTCCACCCCCCAAAACCCCAGCCCAGTGCACACACAGCCTAGCTGAGTCAGCTGAAGGCCCGGCCCGGCCCCGGGGACAGGGAGGAGCTGTCCCCTAGACTCCCGCCCTGCCTAGAGCTGACAGGGTACCCTGTCCCTCTTCTCTCCAGGACAGATGCCTAGCAACAGTCTGGTCATGGGGAAATAGGGAGTGTGGGAAGGCTGTTCAGAGATTCTCTTTGGAGAGGAAGTCGAGGAGTTGGTTCAACTCACCCTACACCCCTCCTCCAGAGTGAAGCTGCAAGCTTGCTAAGAGTGTGGTTCTACCTGGGTCCAGCAAGACACTGGGGTACTAGAAATTGTCAGACTTGCTTGGTTGTGACTGGAAGTTTATAGTCTATTGAAAAGTGTCTGTCCTCTCGGGGTCAATGGCAGCGCTACCATTTCAATCTTGTGATCCTCAACAATTCTGGTCCTCTGGTCCTTGGTGTCCTCATCTAGTACCCGAAACCAGACAAACACTCAGTCAACATCCAACATTTCGGGAGCTTGCATCTAGGAAAGGATGGGTGTTGGGGCCTCACAGAGTGCTCCTGGAGTATGCCTGCCTGCAAGGGTGTCTTCAGGTTCCTAAGACGCACCCCCACTTTGCCCTGCTCTCTTTTCCTTTGCTGCAGCCTGTGGTCTGCCAGGAACACTCCTCCCTCTCCACTCTGAATCTAGGTCCCCTTACAGGCATCTCTCCTCTCTTCCTCATGCTGAGGTCCCCAAAGAGCACTGCTAGTTTTGTCTGCCTGCTGGTGAGAGGTCTCTGGGTTAGAGACCTGGCCCTCAACATAATATGGTTGTCAAACAAAACACAGCCCCAATGGAGGTTGCAACATCCTCTGTAGCCAGTGCAGTGACCGTAAGGTGATAGAGAAGGCAGGGAAATCAAGGGGTGATACTCTTGACGTCTCCCTATTCAGACCCCAGAATCATGGCTCAAAAACAAGAAGTGAGGACTGGAGAGATGGCTCAGTGGTTAAGAGCACTGGCTGCTCTTCCAGAGGTCTTGAGTTCAATTCCCAGCAACCACATGGTGGCTCACAGCCATGTGTAATAAGATCTGTGCCCTCCTCTGTGCATGCAGAACACTGTATATATAATAAATAAATGAATAAACCTTTTTTTTTTTTGTTTTGTTTTTGTTTTTCGAGCCAGGGTTTCTCTGTGGCTTTGGAACCTGTCCTGGAACTAGCTCTTTTTTTTTTTTTTTTTTTTTTTGGTTTTTCGAGACAGGGTTTCTCTGTAGCTTTGGAGCCTGCGCTGGAACTAGCTCTTGTAGATCAGGCTGGTCTCGAACTCACAGAGATCCGCCTGCCTCTGCCTCCCAAGTGCTGGGATTAAAGGCGTGTGCCACCACCACCCGGCTGGAACTAGCTCTTGTAGACCAGGCTGGTCTCGAACTGACAGAGATCCGCCTGCCTCTGCCTCCCGAGTGCTGGGATTAAAGGCGTGCGCCACCACCGCCCGGCTAAATGAATAAATCTTTAAAAAAAACCAACAACAACAACAACAACAAAAAACCAAGAAGTGAATACCTGTCTCCCATTTCCCTGGGTTCTCCTCAGTCAAGAGCATACAAACCGTAGATCGAGGAAGAGATAAGGTGACCCATAGCCAGACCCGGGACAGGGCCAGTTTGTTTCCAGAAGTTTGTAAAGACGCACACCACCCTTGACTCAAGAACTCCCTGCTCTCCACTGTCCCACCTCTGACTCAATCTGAGACCATACCCAGACCCAAGTGGACCTGGCAAGTGCCTGTGACACTGTCCCCACCCCCAGCCCCAAAGGGAAGAAAAAAAACAAATAAAACGAAACTAATTCGGTGTTGCGAACGGCTGGCAACCTGTTAGCAGTGGCTGCGGTTGTCGCTCGCTTTTCTAACCCAAACAGAGCGAAATACAGGGCACCTGAGGCAGGCTCTCTGCGGGGCAGAGGAAGCGGAAAGGGTGAGGGACATTGCCTAGATCTCAGGATCACTTCTGACTCAGGGAGAATGCGGATATGCGGTGGGGTGGGAGACACAGTAAAGACAGTCACACAAACAGAAACCCCACCAAAGGTTGCGAAGGAGCCGGATGGCAGGTGAGGGCGACAGGGTTCTCCGGCCTCGCTTTAGGGGGTCCCTCTCTGACTCGGGCTGCGGCGCCTCCTCCCCCTTCCCAGCATCTCCTTGGCCCGTCCGCAGGTTCCAACGTGTCCCTGCCCCTGCCCGCCTTCCCAGCGCCCAAGTGACGCCAGTGTCGGGAGGGAAGAGGCGCCGTCGGGATTTCTCCCTTGGTTTTTCCCCCGGGGTGCACTCACCAAAGTCCCTGGGCCCCTCTTCCTGGGCCTCCTGGGTGAAAATCCAGGGTGGGTTGGTGGCGTAGAGGGACGTAGTGGCAGGGTTGGCATGCTTCTTCCCAAAGAGTTTGCTGAAGGTGCCCTGCATCGTCTGGTTTTTTTTCATGCTGCCGCAGGCCTCTCTGTCCCCGAGGGAAGAACCTTCCTTCTCACGCCCCGTCCTGCCCCCGACTGAACTCCGCAGCGTCTCCCCAGGGGACACTACCAGGCCATGGCCCCCAGCCGCGCTCCCCGCCCGCGCACCCCACGACAGGTGGTGCGGGCGCCGCCGCCGCCGCTCGCCTGGAAATGCGAGCTACCTGGACAGGTAAGAGGCTGCCGCTGGGACCCGGCTCCGCCCCGCCGCCCAACTCCTCGGGCCACATTCCTGCCTCCTTCTACAACAGCTCATTGTTGGCACAGCGCGCTGCGCTGAGGACCTCGCCCGGCCCACGCCCTGCCTGGGAGAAGAGCCGCCCCCTGCCCCGGGTTCCCCACGGGCCCGCCCAGTCCACCCTCTTTTCCCTGGGCCAGGAAAGGCCTGAGGCGAGTTCCTTACTTCTGTGAGACGTTCCTGAGCAGATCTGGGTGGGTAGTTTAGAAAAGGTTCTTGTATCCCGGAAAAGGAACCTGCCTGACCAAGCATCCTGTGGACCCTCTGACATGTGTGGGCAGGAGACTTTGATGAATATAAGCGATGCCTGTAAAGTAGCAAAAAGGTAGCGATCGGAGCTCCACAAAGTGATGCTAGCAAGAAAAAGCACTTGGGAGACAGAGGCAGGAGGATAGTCCTAAGTTTGAGGCCAGCCTGTTCGACACAGGCAGTTACAGGCCAGCTATCATGCAGAAATTTCTGTACCACTCTTGAGAACACAGGAAGAAACTATCTTCACGGTTAGGGCTCCAAAAAGAAGGAAATCTTTTTTTTTTTTTAGGTTTTTCGAGACAGGATTTCCTCTGTGTAACTTTGGAGCCTGGCTATGTAGACCAGACTGGCCTTGAACTCACAGAAATCCACCTGCCTCAGCCTTCAGAGTGCTGGGATTAAAGGCATGCCCTACTACCGCTCGGCGAGGAGATTTTAATACATATTAATATCTCATATATAGTGGGCAGAGTCTCTCTATTATTAGCCGTGCTGTCCTGAAATTTTATATGTAGACCAGACTGGCATCGAACTGACAGAGATATTTCTGCCTCTGCCTCCCAAGTGCTGGAATTAAAGGCTTGGGCCACCAAGCTGGGCTTAATATTTTTTTTTTAATGAAATCATCTTTTATTAATCTTTTACAATTCCATACATATAAACAATGCATCTTGAGCACATATAAGCTCTCCCCCTTCCACTCTCCCCATCCTTTCTGACCTTCAGGCTTTTTTTTTTTTTTTTAACCGGTTGGGTCTAGTTATTTTGTCTGCTGGAATGTTGGCTGGCCTCATTGGCCTGATCTTGTGCGGGTCACCTCATTGTTGTCAGATCCTCAGTACAAAGACTATGCCATGGCCTGAACATAGCACTGGAAATTTTGGCATTTTGTAGACATCAGATTCTCTTTTCCTGTTTTTTATAATTATTATTATTATTATTTGGCTTTTCCAAAACAGGGTTTTTCTGCAGTTTTGGAGCCTGTCCTAGAAACTAGCTCTTGTAGATCAGGCTGGTCTCGAACTCACAGAGATCTGCCTGCCTTTGCCTCTCAAGTGCTGGGATTAAAAGCGTGCACCACCACTGCCTGGGTTAATAAATGTAACTTTAAAAATTAAAAAACAAACTGATAAGGTCAACAGTGATGGTGGAAGACATGTGGCATTAATGTCCGGCGTCTATATGCACACACACCTGAAAGCACATGTGCATGGATGCACTACACAAGCGCACACACACGGAGACACACACACTATCACTCCCTGGCCACTCTATATTAAAATCGCCCTTCTCCCTCAGGTGCCGTTTATTTTTCAGCTCTTTGCCCACAGTGCAGTCGAGAGCCACACGGGGCCATTTCTCATCCCACCACTTTAATCTCCAGTTTAACAGTTCTCTGCCTGTTTGTTTTCCATGACAGTGACATTTCTGAGAAGTCCCCTTCAGCTTCAAGAGACAAGAAGAGCCATGCCTTCAGGGCTTGCCACTGTGCGGACATTGTTTTCCAGGTGAACTGGAAAGGCAGGAGGAACACTCAGGGCAGGGGGATGGAACAGACTTTTTTTTTTTTTTTTTCAAGACAGGGTTTCTCTGTGGCTTTGGAGCCTGTCCTAGAACTCACTCTTGCAGACCAGGCTGGTCTCGAACTCACAGAGACCTGCCTGCCTCTGCCTCCCAAGGGCTAGGATTAAAGGCATGTGCCACCACCTCCCGGCCTGGACGTAATTTTTTTGATAGTGTTGGGAGTAGAACCGGGGACTTCAGACATGGCAGCCATGCTAGGAAGAGGCTCTACACTGAGCTACAGTCTCAACTGGGGTGAGGGTCATTTTAAAAAACACTTCATGGGAACTGAGAGGGCAGCTCAGTTGGCAGACAGAGGTTTTAGCTTCAGTTCTCCTGTACCACACAAATCTAGTGCGGGGTGCACCTGTAATCCTAGCATTCAAGAGGCGGAGGCAGGAGGATCAGGAGTTGGCTTCACTGCAAATTCAAGATCAGCCTGGGCTCCACGAGGCCCTGTCTCAAAACAAACAAGAAGAGACAATAAAAACCAGAAAAACAATTTTAAAAAACTGTTTTCTCCAAATGTTTCTGTGGTTAGAGAGCCACCTGTGGTCAACACTGTCCTCTCCAAGACCACAGCAGTTCTGAGACATGGGACACAGGACTCATGGAAGACATCTCAGTGGTCACGTAGTGAATAGGGTAATGGCTATGCAAGAGGAAGGCCGTCTCTGACGTTATCCCACAAGGATCTGGAGATCGCACAGGGAGGACAGACTTCTGTGACTGGAGGTGGCAGGCTGGGAATGACTAAGGACAGCTCTGCAGTAGCTCTGGCTAATGCACGGAGCAGTTCACAGGAGCAGAGGTCAACAGGAGCTGCTTAGCCCAGGAAGGCTTCTAAAAATGGAGAATGGGATTGGTCTGTGCAGGGTGACACAGATGTCACAGAGACAGGAAAGGGTCCGGCTGGGCCAGTGCACAAAGCCGTGTGACCCATAATCCCTTTACCTCTCTTCAATCAAAATATCTATTATTATTATTATTATTTGTCATTCAATATTTATTTGTTTCTGTGTGTGCGCCAGAAGAGTGCTTTAGATCCCCTGAGCTGCTAGACAGACAGGCAGTTCAGAACCACCAGACATGGGTACTGGGAACCAATACGGTCCCCTGGAAGAGAAGAAGCTGCCTGCTGACCCCCTTAAAATGCTTTCCTCTCATTTATTGATTTGTGTGCCTGTGTGTACGTGACTGTGACACAGTGCGCCCGTGGAGCTCAGAGGACAGCTTGCAGAAGTCCCTTGTCTCACTCCAGCCCGTAGGTCCAGGGACTTTAGGTCCCAGGCTTGGCAGCAGGTACCTTTACCTACTGAACCATCTTGAAGGCTCACATCCCTTTACCCTTTGTCTTTATATCATAGTTTCCCCTACTGTCCAAAATGGAAAGGAACAAGGATTCCCCAACCCCACAGAGATCCCCATTGCATCGTGGACATCATTATGGCCAGCCCAAATGCTCTAGACGCTAAGACACAGGACAGAGGCTTTGTTCTTGGAGACCTATGAGACAATGTGGTATGCGTTGCTCTGGGTAGCTACTGGGCTCTTAGACCTGTACTTAATGCTCCTGAAAACTGATGTGGACCGTGAAGGAGCCAGATGAATCCAAGACCTGGTTTCTGAGTCTCAGTTGCTGTAGGCTAGTTAGGGAAGCAGGCAGGACTGAGGTGAAACTAACCATGGTGAGAGATATGAGAAGGAGGAGGAGGACTGAAGACAATGGGCTGGGGGACTAAGGGAGAGCATATCAGAGGTGTCTGCAGGGCTTAGGGAGATGGAGTGGGAAGTGGGTATGAAGTGGTACAACAAGACTGACCGAAGTATAGAGGGCTGGGAAACCAGCTGCGGGCCTGGACATGTGGCGGGTGAAGTGTTTCTGTGCAAACATGTGACCTGAGTTCAGATCACCTACATCACAATCAGGCATGGTGGTGTGCAGCTGTGATCCTGGTGCGAGGGATGGGTGGGGCAGAGGCAGGTGGGTCCCACAAGCTGGCTAGCCAACCAGTCTAGCTGAAATAGCAAGTTCCAGGTCAGTGAGAGACCCTGTCTCAAAAAATAAAGTGGAGGATGATTGAGGAAGATATTTAAAGTTAGCCTCTGAACTCTACAAGGCATGCACCAAGCATGCATGTGCACATGCACACATCAAAGTATGCACATGTGCATGCGCACGCACACATGCACGCACACATGTATGCACACATACACTGAACACATATTAAAATGAAAAAGGAGGTGGATATGATTAAAATGCATTGTATACATGTATAAAATTCCCAAAAATAAATAGAAAATATGTTTAAAAATTAAAATAAGAAAGACACCTGGAATAATGAGAAACAATCAAAAGTCTACTGGAAGGCAGCTGGCTGAATAAATTATGGCATATCTACATATATATAATGTAACTCTCTGTGGATGGTGATATATCCTGCAGTCCCAGTCACTCAGGAGGCTAAGGAGAGAGGAGCACTTGAGCCCAGGAGTTCAAGACCAGCAGGGGCAGCACAGTAAGATACTGTCAAGAGAGATGAGTAAGGCTGCCGACTCTCCCCAGGCATCTCCATCCGAGCGCAATGATAGACTCTTAAGCAGCCCTGTGCATCAGTGTTCTGCTATTTTGAAAGGGGAGGGGACAGATAAGTATGGTCTTATTTGCTTTTGTTGGCAGAGAGAAACTTCGAAAACATAAATTACAACCTAGTAAAAGTGTTTGCTGAGGGAGGAGGCACATGGGAAGGAGACTTTCCAGAAAGTTTAAATCATGCAAACGCATTTCCTATTTTAAAGTTAGAAACAGTTGGACAGGGTGGCTCACACCTTTAATCCTAGCACTCAGGAGGTAGAGGCAGAATCATGAGGATCTCTGTGTGTGCCAAGCCATTCTGGTCTCCACAGTGAGTTCCAGGCTAGCTACATACTTTGACTCTGTCTCAAAGACTAAACTTAAAACAAAGTCAGTGTGGTGTTGCACACTGTCCATCTCACAAAGCACTTGAGAGATGGAGGGAGGGGGATCACGTGTTCAAAGTCACCCTTGGCCAGGTAGCAAGTTTAAGGCTAGCCTGGGCTACAGAAACCCAGCTTTGGTAAATTAACAAACAAACAAATAAAAGCTAGTAGAGGTCTTGTTCTAGAAGGACCTGGTTCAATCCACGAATGGCCAGTCTTTGAATCCCTTGGTGTCTTATTTTATTTAAAAAAAAAAAAGGTTTATTTACTTATTATGTATACAGTATTCTGCCTGCATGTGTACCTGCACCCCAGAAGAGGGCACCAGATCTCATTACAGATGGCTGTGAGCCACCATGTGGTTGCTGGGAATTGAACTCAGGACCTCTGGAAGAAGAGTCAGCTCTTAACCACTGAGCCATCTCGCCAGCCCCCAAGACAGGGTCTCTTTGTGTAACAGCTCTGGCTGTCCTGGAACTCACTTCGTAGACCAGGCTGGCCTCAAACTCACAGAGATCTGCTTGCCTCTGCTTCCTAAGTGCTGGGATTAAAGGTGTATACCACTGCTGCCCGTTTTTAAATGCTATTTATTTATACATTTTTAGATTTATTTATTTATGTGTATAAATTTTTTGTCTGTGTGTGTGTGTGTGTGCACCATGTGTGTCTGGTCCCTTTAGAGGTCAGAAGAGGATGTTAGGAACCAAACCCAGGTCCTCTGGATAAGCAGCCAGTGCTCTTAACTGCTGAGCCAACTCTTCCGTCCTATTTATTTATTTTAAAATTACATTTTATTTATTTGGGGGAGGGGTGGTGGCCACAGTGCATGTATGGAGTTAGAGGACAACTTGCAGGAGGTGGCAGTTTCCTTCTACTACCATGCAGGTCCTGGGGATGTGATTCAGGCTGGAAGGCTTGGCAGCAAGTGCCTTTAACTAAAAATGTGAGCAACCTCTCTCGGCTTGGCTGATTCTTCCGCGGAACAGGATGTACATCAAGGTTTGAGAGGCTGTCGCTGGGAACCAGTGAGCATGTAAGGGAGACTGGACACAGAGGGTCTGTTTGCAAGAGAATCCTCATGCGTGCTTGCAAGTGCTCTGCCACCAGGTGCCACCTCAGTCTCTACCAGCTGTGTGTTAAGGACATCTATCCTTACAGCTCCAGGAAAGGTGGAGGGGGGGTAAGGAGGGGCGGAGGAGCTGTAAGGGAGCCACTTAACTGATTAGTCAATCAGCTGGTCAGCTGGAGAGGATGAGGGCGGGACTTGTGAGCTCACACTGCAAACAGAGGGGTATAATTGCTGGTCTGTGGAAAAACTTAAAAAACAATGGGCTTGGGCATGATTGGTATGTGAAGGCAAATCCACTGAGCCAGTTTCTTCAGCTGTGGACAAGAGAAAGGGCAGGAGCTCCAGTGAGGTTGTTAGGGACACCACGGGTGGAAAGCACACAGCCCACAGCCAGTGCCTGGCACACACGGGACACCTTTCTCCCAGGGCTGGTCCCTTTGCACATGGGTGCGTCTTGGCTGGGAGTAGAGGACATTGAGGCCCTGCTGCTACCATCTCTGAGTAGCAGAGATGGTTGAGGCTGAGGTCTGGGTGTCAGTGTATTCTAGGCACCCAGCTCCCTCCATACCTTTCGGCATGGGGTGGTCTATGAAAGATCTAGGTTTGATGTGGAGAACCTGTCCCCAACTTCCGGTTTTATTTCATCACCCAGTGGCTTTGGAAACAGTTTCCCTCTGCATAGTCAGGGCCTGACGTGGGGCTGAGGATGTGGCCTGGGAGACAGAGCATTCGTCTGGTGTGTGCAGCCCTGGGTTTAATCCCAGCATCATATACAACAGACATGGTGGCAGATGCTTGTTTTCCAGTCCTCGAGAGGTTGGAAATTCTACGTCATCCTTGGCTACATGAGGCAAGGGAGCAGCCAGGAGCCTAATTCTCTGCCTTGTCCAGACTTAGTCAACTAATAACACTACCCTACACCTGTTCCTCCAGTGTAAGGAACAGCCAAGCAGGCACCCCTCAACACAGAAGAAACCCCATTCTGTAATTAATCCCTCTGCTCAGTCATTACTCAGCAACCTGTACCGTGGCCAGCTCTGGAATGTGGGGTGGGCTCTGGCCCAGGAAGTTCCAGTCTATCCAGAAACCCCATCCCATCTTTGGAAAGCCTGTGGTCTCTCTGAATGGAAGAGGCTGGCAGAGCCCTCAGCACACCTCCGTCTTGACCCTGGTCTCTGCCGCACTCTCCAGGACTGCCAGCACCCGACGCCCAGATGAGCCTGACCGAAGCCCAGCATCTTATTCCCAGGCAGAGGACATCTTATCTCAGATCAATTCATGGAGACCAGTGGGGGAGGTGTACAGGGAGGGGGGACTTCAATCTACTTCATCTTCCCTCTGGAGAGGTGATAGCTAAACGGAAGTCTGAGCTGTGACCGCTCTCCTGACAGGGCTCAGGAACACTTGCTTAGCTGGTGTTGAGAGCTGTGGGTGTCTGGTGTGCACCCTGGTTTGAGTTTGGTGCTGGGGAGACATTCACTTTCCTATGTATCTACTTACACATGCACACATACACACAAATGTATTGGAGACAGGGTCTCGCCACAGCCCGGGCTGCCTGGAGCTTCAGTGTAGAGCAACCTCCGTGCTGGCCCTTGAACTCAGAGATCCACCTGCCACTGCCCCTGCAATGCTGCCTTTAGAGACGTGTGCTGTTGTGTTTTATTTTGTGGGTGTACCATGTACATGCAGGTGCCCAAAGAGGTCAGACCCCGCCTGGAGCTGTAGTCATGGTGTTATGATCTGCTCAGTGTGCTGCTGGGAACCCAGCTTCACCCTCTGCAACAGCAGCAAGCAGTCCTCTTTTTTGTTTTGTTTTTGTTCTGTTTTGTTTTAGTGTCAAAGGGAAAGAAGAGAGTTTATTTTGGAACCCATTTTTTTTTTTTAGTTTTTGAAGTTTTTAATTTGAATTTCATACATACATGTAATGTTTTGAGCTAATCTACTTACTATTTCCTCCCCTCCATTCCTGCCTGGCATCTGAACCATGGTTCACATGCTTTTATATATATAATATATAATATATTTTACATTTTTTCTTTATTGATAGTTATTGAGCTCTACATTTTTCTGCTTCCCTCCCTGCCTCTCCCCTCCCCCTTCAGCCCTCCCCCAGTGTCCCTAGAGCAGCAAGCACTTCTAACTGATGAACCAAAGCCCCAGCTCCTCGATTTTCTCTTTCCCGTGAGCTGTGTTGATGGGACTGTAACTCCGGGGGAAGACTTTTGGGTACAGACTAGGTTTGAATCATGGCTCTGTTATGTCTCAGGGCTGTGACCCTGGCCACACAGTCACCTCTCCTAGCCTTCTTTGCTTCCTGTGGAAAGCAAGGTGTAAGTGTCACAAGAGTGTCACAAGACTCAGGGAGCAGGTGGGTTAAGGTGCCCAGCTGCCCCCGCTCTGTCCTCTGCACTAACTTTGGACTCAGAGGTCCTAAGGAGAACAAAATGAGAGAAAAGAACCAGCAACAGAACGGTGTAGATTCAAGGAGTAGCTAAGAAGGAAAATTCCAGCAAGGCCAGCAAGCTGGCTGGAGCAGGTCCCCACAAGGTCACCTTGAAGGCCTGGGAGACATTCCCACAGTCAGGAAGAATGTGTGTTCATGTGTGCATGCGTGCCTGTGTGCACTTCAGAAAATAGAACCGTGCCTGGCAGTGCAGGCCTGTAACTGCAGATACTCAAGAGATTGAGGCAGATCAAAAATCAAAGGTTGCTTAACTACAGATTGAGTTCAAGGACACCCTGGGCAACTTGGTAGTAAGCCTTTCTCTGTCCACCAGCCAGCTCCAAATAATGACAGAGACTTATTATTAATTATGAAATCTCAGCCTCAGCTTAGGCTTGTTCCACTAGCTCATTTTTTTTTTTTTTT
>JAQHUG010000041.1:781806-793167 GCA_028555095.1 Dicrostonyx torquatus
GCAGAAGAAAGGAAATCAAGTTCAAGATCATTCTTCAAAATATGGGGAGTTCAGGGCTACCCTCAGCTATAATGTGACTCTGTCTCATTAAAAAAAAATAATACATTTTTAAGAGGGTATGGATGTAGCTCAGCAGCTGAATGTGTTGAGGACCAAGCTTTGATTGCAGATGAAGTCTGTAGACCTAGTTGCCCTGTAACTGAGACAGGAGGATTGCTGGAGTACAGGCATTCCAGGCCAGCCTTGGCAACATATCAATATACTGCCTCAAAAATAAAGAGGGCACTGCAAGACGGCTCAGCCGATAAAGGCCCTTGCAGCCAAACCTGATGACTTGAATTTGGTCCCTGGTACCAACCTGGTACCAACCTGGTAGAAGGAGAGAAGCAACTCCCACAACTCCTCTGTGTGGTGTGGAGAGCAGGTATATGGGGTCCATCCCCGGAAGCAGAGGACGTGGAAGAGGTCAGAAATGCATGGCTAGACACTTGCCCATCACCTGGATCAGAGCTTCAAAACAGCAGGGACAGATAAAATCTTCAAAAGAAATTAGAGGTCTAAAACAAACAACAGGCTGAGATCTAAAGCACACAATACCACTTACGTAAATGAAAACTGCCTGTACACCAAACAACAGTGTAGGTTGTGTGAGAACACATGAGCAAGAAGATACTCATTAGTGGCTGCCTCTGGCTGACTGGCTGGCTCAGGGATGCCATTGAAGAAGAGAGATAAAGGCAAAAAATTAATACAGTGTAGCCTTGGGGTGATCATATGCTACAAAGCCAAGCATACAAAGAACTCAGCCCTCTGAACTTCAGGCATATCAAATGAAAAACAGTTGAGGATCAGAGAGGTTAAGTCGTTTGCACAAGTCACAGAGCAGGAAGTAAGGGGAGGGAAGAGGCCCCAGAACTGGGTCCTATTAGAACAAGGTAGCAGGCGCTGTCAGCCATCAACGCCTGACAGCGGGGAGGCAGGAGGCTGTGGGAGGCGAGGGATGGGGTGCATGGTGTCTCTTCCTGTGCTCTGGGTCAGCCCAGAGTCCCACTGGCTCTGCTGAGCTTTCCCAAACACCCACTGAGCTCTGTGGAGGATGTACCACAGCCCTAACCTTCCAGGAACTTCTAGGATGAACAAAATGAGGTCATAGTTCAGAAGCAGGGCTTCTGGGAGGCGGGACTGATTCAGCACTGTACACAGAAATAGTGACAAGGTAATTCACAGCACTGCCAAGCAGCCAGTCATTCTCTATAAGCTCATGGGCCTTCCCAGGAGCCATCAAGAGCAAGTCTATTATCCTTTCCACTTAGATTAGGAGTTGGCACAGAGAGGTGAAGTAATCTGTGCAAGTCACACAGCTGAGAAATGTTTGAGCTGGGATTCAATCCCAGAAGGGTGAACCCAGAGGCGATCACCGTTCATCCATCCATCCATCCATCCATCCATCCATCCATCCATCCATCCATCCATCCATCCATCCATCAATGTGGCAAGCCTGTGCCACCATGCCCACCTATGGAGTTGATGTTAGGGATGGGACCTCAGGTCTTGTGTGTGCTAGGCATGTGCTCTACCACCTGCTCATCACATCTAAACCCATCATAAATCTGCAAATAAAAAAGCCATCAGACCTGCCTGGCTAGGCTCTCCTAGGGAAGTGTCCCTAGCTGTTACCCCCACATTTTCACAGCAAAGTGACCTAGTCTGGGCTAAGGACACTATTGGCAGAACCTACTGGAAGTCATTAGGGTCCCCGCCTAAGATCCCCGATATGTGACGGGATGCCCCACTGTGGGAGTTTAAATATAATTGGCTCCCATAATCTCATAGAAAGTGGCGTTGTTGAAGTGGATGTGGTCTTGGAGGAAGTGTGTCACTGTGGGAGCGGGCTTTGGGGACTCTTTTGCTCAAGCTTAGCTCAGATTTTTAAACGGTCGACTTTCTGTTGCCTGCAATATGTAGAACGCTCAGATTCCTCTCCAGCACCATGTCTGCCTGCATGCTGCCGTGCTCCCCACCACGGTGATCATGGACTGAACCTCTGAAACTGTAAGTGAGCTATCACAATGAAATGTTTCATTTGGCACAAAAAGGGTGCTGGGGCTTAGAGTTGTCAGGACCTGTCTCTGTCACCCAGGACTCCAGGTTACCAGCCTTCACCCACTTGGTATTCTAAGTATTGCCCTCTCCATCTTTCCCAAACCTTCTCCTGCCTCGCAGGCGCCCTTGAAAGCGTCTTCCAGCCCAGGACTAAAGCCAGGCCTTCTCACTTGGCCAGAGAGCCTGGCCACCCTGCCCAATGCCGTCCCTCCCACCTTCCTTCTTTCTGACGAAGATCTCAGTGTTTTGATTACTGGACCTTGTCTTCCAGTGCTCAGCCCCTCCCAGCCTTCTTGGAAATTAGGGGTTGTTATCATCAGGGTATGAGCCTACAAACTATCATCACCTCCACTTCCAGTGTGCCTGTGGGCCCCAAAGTCCACTCTGTCACCTATGGTCAGCAGTGGCTGTGCCAGGACTAGCCCGAGTCAGGCAGCAGCCAGCAAGAGGGCTCCAGGCAGGGCTGTCTTCCTCCTCTTGGGGCTTACTGATCCTAAAGAGAAGTCAGGTCGTTCCTGCATGTGTGGTTTCTGACAATCTTCAGGAGGTGTCAGCCAGGTGTGGTGCATGGGACCCTAATGGGTAGGAACTTTTAAAAAAAGTTTATTTATTTACATATTTCATCTTTTTGTTTGTTTGTGGGTGTTTGGCCTGCATGTAAGTTTGTGCACCTAGTCCATGGGAGGCCCAAAGAGTGTTACATCATCTGGGTCTGGAGTTACAACCAGATCCAAGCTGCCATGTGGGTGCTGGGAATCGAATCCTGGTCCTTGGGAAGAGCAGCCAGTGCTCTTAATTGCGGAGCTGCTCCTAGGCCCTGGCCTTGTTTTTGAAGATGAGATCAGGGCAGACCATTCAACCACCCACCTGTCAGTCCAATTAGCTGCCCACACAGTGATGGTCGTATCTGTGCACTGATTATTTTCTGCTTGGTCATTGTCCTATCTACTCTGTCCCAGCCTAATAGTAGAAGACTCAGTTCACCCATCTTACAGTAGGGAGGGGAAAGAAGCAAAGAGGGTCAGTTGGTGTGTTCTAAGTTACACACATAAAAGGTGGGGCTCAGATTTAAGTTCAAGAATCCTAATTCCTGGGCCTACAATCTGTTCTCTGTGCTACAGCCCATCTACTCATTAGCTTCCTGGCCAGCCAGCTGTCTGCCTACCCACCCAACCATCCATCAATCAGTCTCTCAGTCTACTGACTTCTTAGCTAGCTGTCTGTCTGTCTGCCCATCTATCTATATGACCATCCACCACCTACTTCTAGGCTAGCCATCCAGCTGTTGTTCTATCTACTTATCTACCATCCATCTCTTCATTATCCATTTACACAGCTACTCACCCACTTCTGACCAACAAGAAAACTTTCCATCTATCCATCCATCCATACACTTCCTAGTCAGCAAGCCAAGTGTCTGTCCATCCATCCATCCATCTATTCATCCATCCATCTATCCATCCGTCCATGCATCCATTCATCCATCCGTCCATCCATCCACTTCCTAGTCAGCAAGCCAAGTGTCTGTCCATCCATCCATCCATCTATTCATCCATCCATCTATCCATCCATCCATCTATCCATCCGTCCATGCATCCATTCATCCATCCGTCCATCCATCCATCTACTTCCTAGTCAGCAAGCCAAGTGACTGTCCATCCATCCATCCATCCATCCATCCATCCATCCCCATCCATCCATCCATCCATCCATCCACTTCCTAGTCAGCAAGCCAGCTGTCTATACAACAATCCATTCTACTCCTTCCCCTCCTGAGTGTAAGAGGAGGAGCATCTATATAAGGTTTCTGAGGACAGAACAAATGGGCTTAAGAAGGTGGCTGTGGAATGGAGAGTAAAGGAAATAGGAGGAGAGGAGGGCAGAGATGCCTTAGATCAGGATCCATTTCCCCGCTACAGGGCAACACTTCACCCCATCCCCCCCCATCATTTTTTCTGCTGGCCCTTTTTCTTCCACTTCTGTAATTAGAAGGTGTGTGGAGAGGTAAGTGAGAAGAGAGAGACACTCTCAGAAGGTAGGGACCAAGGGTTTAGGAACAAATTCTTCTGCTATATTGTAAGAACCTATGAAGGCACCCAGGCCTAGATGGGAGCCATCACTGAACCACAGCATTCAGGGCTGGAGAGATGGCTCAGTGGTTAAGAGCACTTGTTGACAATGTTCAGTTCTCAGCACCCAACTGGTAGCTTGTTCCAGAAACCTGCTGCCCTCTTCTGGCCTCCGTGGGTACCAGGCATGTATGTGGTACACACACACACACACACACACACACACACACACACACACACACACACACAGGCAAAATACTCATACACATAAAATAAGTTAATTAATCTTCAAAACAACAATCAACCAAAAGAGAGAGAGAGAGAGAGGATCTATTTCCTCTCTCCCAGTGACTTTTTTTTTCGAGACAGGATTTCTCTGTGTAACAGCCTTAGCTGTCCTGGAACTAACTAGGTCTTGTAGACCAGGCTGTCCTTGAACTCACAGAGATCCTCCTACCTCTGCCTCCTGAGTGGTGGCATTAAAGGCATGTGCCACCACCGCCAAGCTGCCAATAGCTTCTTATGACACACCGGGACCTGAGACACACTGGGACCCCACTGTCCATTCTATCAGGACTCTAAGGAGTACAAGGGAAGAGGGAAGAGTGTCAAGGCTACAAGGCCTCCTGGGAAGACAGAGGAGTTTATGCTGTAAGGAGCATCACAATGCCCCAGGCCCCACACAAGTGCCCCTGAAGGTGATACCCTCAGTGCCCTCCCAAGAGTCCCTGGGTGCCTCTGGAGCCCTGACCACCACAAGTCCCATACACCATCAAGGAAGGCTGTGGTCAAGGATGCTGAAAGTAAGATGACGTCAGGGGCTGGGGCTGGGCAGTTCAAAATCACAAGCAATTGAAATGGAGTGAAGCCTGGGGCTTGGCTTACAGGACCTCTGCCTGACTTGTTCCCTTCCTGGGGGCAGAGCGGGAGGCTGCCATCCAATTCCTCTGATTCCTTTACACTTGGCTTCTGCAGGGTGCCTTCCAGACTTTTCAGTTAGCATTCTCCTAGACAAATCTGCTAAATTAGTGCTTAAATCTAGGTATGTGTGTGTGTGTCTGAGAGTGGTATGTGTCTCTGTGTGTGTGTGCATTTGAGTATGGTGTGTCTGTGCCTCTTTGTGTGTCTGTGTGTGTGTATCTAAGTATGGTGTGTCTGTGCCTCTGTGTGTGTCAGTGTGTGTACCTCTTTATGGGTCTCTGTGTGTGTTCCTCTGTGTGTGTGTCTGTCTGTCTGTATCTATGTGTCTGTGTATGGTGTGTCTGAGTGTGGCATGTCTGTGTGTGTATCTATGCCTTTTTGTGTGTCTGTGTCTACTTGTGTGCATACCACAGTACACGTATGGAAGTCAGACTCAATTTGCAGAAGTTGCTTCTCTTTTTCTACCATGTGGATTCTGAAGACTAATTTCAGGCTGTCTGGCTCAGCCCCAAGTGCCTTCATCTACTGAGCCACCCGTCTTGCTGGTCCCTAGAGTTTCTTCTTATTTTACACATGGGGGAAACAAGCACAGAGTGTTATAATATACTCAGCGATTACTCTCAGTCAGTGAGGTGGGGCTAGCTCCAGACCCTGGGCTACCCAGCCTTGTCAGGAAGCCTGGCCTCCCCACTGCTTTGGAGCCCCTCTGCCCTGGGGTAAGGGTGCCACACTATGTAAGGCCAATCTAATCACTGTGTGCCCTGCACTTCTACAGTAGTGCGGCCCGTCCCATTCCGCTACAAACTGGTGAGGCTGATGGCCCTATTATGGCCCTTTTGCAGAATCTCAAAGTCGCCTCACCTGTTAAGGACCAAGACAGGGCCAGAGCACAGCCTTCAAGCTGCAGAGCCCTGAGACATTCCACAGCACCAGGTGTCCTGGAGAGGCTCCCAGCTGCCTCACCCCGACGCCATTTGCATTTCATCAGGGCACAAGGCAGGCTACCAGAAAGTGAGAGACTACCGGCCTGGGCCAGGGCTGGTTAGAGCACACGCCTAGAAAAAGCAGGAGCCTGGATTCAGTCATCGGCAGTCTGGATTTCAAAAAGGTTCTTGGCTAGTGTGGGTGAAACTGGCTTTCCAAGCTGAAATACCGAATCTTGGGCCAGACCAGGCCGTGTAACCCATGGGCCTGGGGACTTGCAAGGGCATAGTGCCTTCCTGGACCTGCCTTGATACCATGTGAGGGTTTACCCTGCTCAGAAAGTCACGTCTTCTTTTTTCTTCTTTGTGTGTGTCACGGGGGGGGGGCATGTGCATGTGTGTGCATGCATATGCGTGCCCATGTGTACACAGAGCCTAAAGGAACATGTAGTGTCCTTCTCTATCACGTCCACCTTGTTCCCTTGAGACAGTCTCACTGAGCCTGGAGCTAGGCTGGGAGTGGTCAGCAGCTCCTATCTTCCACAGTGCTGGGGTTACAGGAGTGTGTGTGGCTGCCGTGGCTCTTCCCTGGGATCTGAACTCAGGTACCTGTGTTTGTTCCACTGGATGGAACATCTCTCAGCCCCAGGGGACCTTCTCAATCCAGCCCCAGCCCATTCTACATCCCGACAGGAGGACAAAGGCAGGCTGACAAGGGTATAGCAAAGGCCTTCTGGGACTGCCTGGGCATGGAGGGGAGGAGCTTTCTGTCAGGATCCCAGCTTTGGACTCTAACTTGGGACTGGAAGAGGGTTCCAAAGGGAAGGGAGGAGCCGAGGTCCTCCCCTACTTGCCCTTCCAGGTCCTTGATTTTGTAGAATGGGAAGGATAAGTGTCACCCTCGAGGCTCTGAACCAGGCCTCCTCAGCCTTGGCATTGCTGATCCTGAGCAGTGGGAATTCTTGGTGGGGCGTGGGGCTGTCCTGAGCACCGTGGGATCTGTCTCTAACCACACCCACCCCCGAGGTAAGAAGGGCATGATGGGAAGAGCTAGTTAAATGAAACCAGGTGCTAACCTGGAAACTATGCAGTCTGGCCCCAGCCTCGCGCCACTGAGTTAGTCACCCAGAGCCTGCCTGACTTGGCCCCTGGGAGGGGCAGGGCAAAGTAGGCCAGAGCTCTCTTCCTCCTTCCTCCTCCTCCTGCTTTTCTTTGTGTTCTCTCTCTCTTGATTTCCTTTTATTATTTTACTTATGTGTCTGTGTGTATATCACATGTAAACAGGTGTCACAGAGTCCAGAGGAGAGTGTTGGATCCCTGAAGCTGGAGTTACAGGCAGTTGTGAGCCATGCAACATGGGTGCTGGGGACCAAACTGGGGTCCTTTGGAAGGACATTAGACATTCGTAATGTCTGATGACCAGGAATGTAAAATTTTTGATGAACCATCTCTCTAGCAACCTCCCTTTTCTTTTTTCTCTTCGTCCTTATTCTCTTCTTTTTCTCTGCCTTCCCTGAACTGTCCCTCTGCCCCAGTTTCTGTGAGAGTCATTCTCTGGATGTGTGGCAGCAGCAGTATCTAGGGAAGTAGATGGGGGCCCAGAGCAGGTGGGTCCAGAACAGGTGGGCCCAGAACAGGTGGGTCCAGAGCAGGTGGGCCCAGAACAGGTGGGTCCAGAGCAGGTGGGGACCCAGTGAAGGTGGGTCCAGAGGAGGTGAGCCCAGAACAGGTNCAGAACAGGTGGGTCCAGAGCAGGTGGGCCCAGAACAGGTGGGTCCAGAGCAGGTGGGGACCCAGTGAAGGTGGGTCCAGAGGAGGTGGACCCAGAGGAGGTGAGCCCAGAGCAGGTGAGCCCAGAACAGGTGGACCCAGAGGAGGTGAGCCCAGAACAGGTGGGTCCAGAGGAGGTGGACCCAGAGTAGGTAGTTCCAGGGCAGGTGAACTCAGAGCAGGTGGGCCCAGAGCAGGTGGGGACCCAGAGAAGGTGGGCCCAGAGCAGGTGGATTCAGAGGAGGTGGGCCCAGAGCAGGTGGGTCCAGAGCAGGTGGGTCCAGAGCAGGTGGGCTCAGAGCAGGTGGGTTCAGAGGAGGTGGGCTCAGAGCAGGTGGGCTCATAGCAGGTGGGTCCAGGCCCTGGGCTGAGGCAATTAGTGGAGTCTGTGTTGGAATTCTGGTTGTGAGACTTCTGAAAAGCACTCTGTGCCTTGTCACAAACTGTGACAAACTGCATGAGCTTCAACTGATGATAACTTAGAACCCACAAGCCTCTGTTTCAACATCCGAAAAATGGGGTTAACATCTCACTTGTCTCTTTGGAGCTTTGGCAGAGGTGAGTGTCATTTGAGTGACAAATGCTTGGTACTTGGTAGGTGTCTAAGTGACTGTTCTATTGCTGTGAAGAGACACCAGGACCAAGGGAACTTAGAGAGGAAAGAGTTTTGGGGGCTTGCTGTTTCAGAGGGGTAGAGTCCATAGCAATCATGGTGGTAACCATGGCAGTAGGCCAGCAGGCCAGCGGGCATGACACTAGGGCAGGAGCTGAGAGCTTTGTTAAGACAACAGCCAACTAGAGTGGTGTGGGTTTTTGAAACGTCAAAGCCCACCCCCAGTGACACACCTCCTCCAACAAAACCACACTTTCTGATCATTCCCAAATAGTTCTACCAACGGGGGACCAAGTATTCAAATATATGAGCCTGTGGGGGGCATGCTCACTCCAGCCACTACAGTAGATGCTTGATTCTGTCAGCAAAGTGCGTTATCCTTCCTGCTCTGGGGTCCTTGTCAGTCCCCACACTATTCTGAAGCACTTTCTGCTGTCATTCCTGGTGCTGATTTCCTGAACTCTAGTCCAGGGGCCGGAAGGTGAAGATGCTAAGTCCCAGGTTACAAACTGAAGGAGGAGGGCATGGTGCTTCCAGAGATGACTTCTCTTGGTTTTACTTCTTGAGGAAGAGTCTCAAGTGTCCTGGGGCTTTGGACTCTCTATTTAGCCGAGGAAAGGATGGCTTGAGCGCCTCATCTTCCTGTCTGCATCTCCCAAGTGCTAAGATCACCAATGCAATGCGCCCCTGTGCAAGTTCACAGCTTCTTTTTGTTGTCGGATAAATAAAATGGACACCTGTTTCCTGGGAGATGTCGTGGGGTTTCAAGGAGCAAGGCAGTTCCTTCATAGGAGAGTCAAGAAGGGTGATAACGGGTAAAGAAATGTCAGTGCAGTGTGATCGACATGGCAATGGGGGACTCCTAGATTCGGGTGGACAGACCCCAATCAAATAAGAGCAAGGTTAGGTTGGAAGGACACACCCTTGGTAACAATGAGAGATTCTAAAACAGAACTGGGCCAACGGCTTGGAAGGTGGACTGCCCTATATAGAATCCAGTTAAGGTGAATTTAAATGCTTTGGTCTGGAGCAAAGAAACAGGATTTTCGAGGCTTCTATGTCACAGGTAAGGGATCTTCCTACAGACAGTAAGCAAGCGAGCTTTGCTGGCCTGCACTGATGGAACCCTTTAATGATTTGGAAGGACAGGTATGATCTGGATGATAGGTAGGCCAATGTGGCAGAACACAGGGTGGGTGGAGGGATGGGAAGGCTGGAGAGCTGGCACCACATCTCTGTTGGACGTCTTGCATTCTAGACTTGAAGGTTTGGGAATAATTTTCCAGGTAGCAGACACAAAAGATGCTTTGATGAGAACAGCTGGGCTATGTGGCTATTAATACAGAAGTAAACTCTGGAGTGACTAGAGAAGGCAAGAGGTTGAAGGGAGAATGACTAAGGTGGATGCTGGGCTGAGCCCTCAGGAGGATGAGGATGAAGTTGGGGAGCACATCTCCAGAGGCCGTGGGGAGGAGTGACGATTGACTGTGGGAGGGAGAGGCATTGAAGCCAGCATCCGGGTTCCCAGTCTTCTGACCTGGCAGGTGCCTCTGATAATTAGGCAGAAGTTGGCAGGATCAGGGACCAGGTGTGGGGGACTGGAGGGCTTTCCCCCTGCTCTAGAGGTTCTGGTTCTGGTCTCTGCAAGGGGCCCATTCTCCTTGTCCTGGCTTTAGCAAATCCAAGTCCAAGTCCCCAGTTTTCCGGCCTGCTAACTTTCTCCTTCATTCTCTCTCCTCAGGACTCACAAAAATCCTCAATTCCTAGCCATGGGCGAAAGACGGTGAAGGCGCCACCACTGCCCTTGTCACAGACGTGGAAACGAGACCGAGAGCAATCTCTGGCGGCAGCCTTCGTACCTGTAGTGGTGGATCCTCGGGGGCAGAACCCGGATAATTGCAGGTTCAATTTCTACACCTCCCAGTATTCCAACTCTCTGAACCCCTTCTACACCTTGCAGAAGCCCACCTGCGGCTACCTGTACCGCAGGGAGACCGACCACACCCGCAAACGTTTTGACATTCCTCCAGCAAATCCGATCTTGTGGCGCACCTAGGTCATGGCATCTGAAGTGCCCACCCTGCACCTTCATCCCCGTGCTCCTGGGTCCCAGGGGGAAGGCCATTCGTTTCTGGAGGAGCAGGGCTTACCTGGGCTAGCCAGGTAATACTGTGACAGCAGAGGAGGCTTCTCAACAACAATAAACTTTGTCCTTCCTTTTTCTGGCCTCTAAATGGATAGGGTTGTTAATGGTGAGTATATTCTGGGGGACGGGGGTGGAGGCTGAAGAATTGGAAGGTTTTACTCTCAGTCCCCTCCCCACCCCAGGAGTATCCCTCTCCCAGGCCTAAGTGGCAGTCTGTGTTCCCCAGCAATCCCATGGGTCACACTTGGCGATGCCACAAAAAACTGGCTGTATGTGTCCTGCTTTCTCATGCGGTCATCTTACCCCTGTTTACTCAGGGTCATGCGACACTCGACAAGGACGCTGCAAACTAAGCCACATTGCTAATTGTTTCTGGATTATTTTTCAAGACAGGGTTTCTCTGTGTAGCCCTGGCTGTCCTGGAACTCACTCTGTAGACCAGGCTGGCCTTGAACTCACAGAGATTCACCTGCCTCTGTCTCCTAACTGCTGGGATTAAAGGCATGTGCCACCACTGTGCCAGGCTCCTTGTTTCTGGTTTTTTGAGCCAAGAGCTTTGCTGTGTAGAGCAGGCTGGCCTTGACTTCACCGTGTAGAGCAGGATGGCCTTGACCTTGAACTCACAGTCTTCCTGCCACTGTCCCCCTCCCCCCAAAAGTAAAAAACCAAAAAGCAAAGAGATAAAAAAAAACAACCACCAAACACATACGGACACACACACGTACTCCCTCCCTCTCTCTCTCTCTCTCACACACACACACGTGTACTCATGTACAGAACCAGACAGACAGACACACATGTACTCACACACAGAAC
>JAQHUG010000041.1:802944-832748 GCA_028555095.1 Dicrostonyx torquatus
GTTTTTCGAGACAGGGTTTCTCTGTGGCTTTGGAGCCTGCGCTGGAACTAGCTCTTGTAGACCAGGCTGGTCTTGAACTCACAAAGATCCGCCTGCCTCTGCCTCCCAGTGGTGGAGACAGGTTTTTCTGAGGGGTGGAGACGCACAGATTGAGAACCACTGGTCTAGAGCCTGCTGGCTCCCACCTCCAAGCCAAGCCTCACCAACCCACTCCCTAGTTTCCTGGTTTAAGCTTTATTAAGAAAATTGGGTCTGCCATTTCTGCCTTTCCTGGCCATGGCTTTCCAATCAGAGCAGCTTTCATTTTTAGATTTTATTTTTGGACTGGAGAGTTGGCTCAGCAGTAACGAGCTCTTGCCAAGGACTTGGGTTCGATTCCAGCACCCATATGGTGCTAATGACCTCCTTTCCAGGAGATCCTACTCGCTCTTCTGCTCTCCTTGGGCAAGGTATACATGCAGGCAATTACCGACATGTATGAAAAATATTTTTATTAATTTATTAATTCATATTTATAAATTTAAAATTTATAAATATATTAACTAACTCTGAGCCCTCTGGTCAGACTCTTCTTGCTTGGGTAAGTTTTGAGGGGACAGGGACTGACCTCGTTTACTGCTGTGGCTCCAGCTTTAGGACAGTGTCTGGAACATGGTAGGTGCTGCTTGCGGGTTAGTTCTGTGAGGAAGTGAATACAATAGAATCCTGAGCTTTCTGGGCCAATATGGCGGAAGTGAATACAATAGAATCCTGAGCTTTCTGGGCCAATATGGCAGAAGTAAATACAATAGAATCCTGAGCTTTCTGGACCAATATGGATTTATTTTAGTTTTCGAAACAGGGTTCCTCTGTAGCTTTGGAGCCTGTCCTGGAACTTACTCTTGTAGACCAGGCTGGCCTTAAACTCAGAGATCCTCCTGCCTCTGCCTCCCGAGGGCTGGGATTAAAGGTGCACGCCACCATGTCCCGGGCAATAGGGATTTTATAATAAACAATTTAATTAAGCAATTATTATAATGAAGAACACAGTCAGGCATGTTAGTGCATGCTTGCATTCAGCACTGATCTGGCTGAGGCAGGAGAATCACCACAAGTCTGAGGCTAGCCTGGGCTGTATAACAAGACTCTATCACACACACACACACACACACACACACACACACACACACACAAAGAATCTGGATAATAGCCAATGTGCCTTCCCACACCAGTGTATTCAGTCACTCTGTGGGCCACACTTCCTTGACCTTGACCACTGGCACGAGGCAGTTTAACAGCCTGACCTTGAGATGGGACACATTCCTGGCCACTTACTTTCAAAGTAGAGAGAGGTTAAGCAGAGTTGTTCAAATGACAGCCAAGGACAGGGTCTCATAGTCTAGGCTAGTCCCAAAGTCACTATCATGGCTGAGGATAACTTTGAACTTTTTTTTGCTGTTGTTTTTGTTTTTTGAGACAGTAACAGTCTTAGCTATCCTGAAACTCTCTCTGTAGACCAGGCTGGCCCTGAACTCACAGAGATCCACCTGCCTCTGCCTCCTGAGTGTTGGGTTTAGAGACATGTACCACTACTGTCCAGCTAACTTTGGACTTGTGCTCCCCCCTTTGTGTACCCCGGTACCTGGTTTGGGAATCAACCCCCATACTTGAACCATGCTCAGTGAGCACTCTACCAGCCGAGCTGTGCCCCCAGCCCTGGCTTTTGTTTTTGTGACAGAATCTCACTATCATTCAAGGCTGGCCTTGAACTGTGTCTGACCCTTCTATCTGCCCCTGGGTGCTGGTGTTACAGGTGTGTGCCACCATGCTTCATCATCCAAGAGCCTAGCTTTGTAGATAAAGTTTTATTAGAGCACACTATGCTCATTAAGAATTACAGGGCTGGGCTACAGCTCAGTGGTGGAATGCTTGCCTAGTGTGCCCAAGACCTGAGTTCTGTGGATGCATCTTGGCTGGTAGACCGTTTGCACAGCACTCAAGGCTTGGGACTCAGTTCACCACATAAACTGACTGTGATGGAGCACACCTGTAAGCTTTGTACCCAAGAGGCGGAAACAGGAGAATTAGAAGTTCAAAGTTATCCAGGCTACATAGGGACCAGCCAGGCTTAGAGACTGGTTTTGTTTCTTTTTTTTCCACCTAAATGCTTGGGTTTCTAGTCTCAGTACTATCAAAAAATTGTCGTGGCTGTATCTAAATGACAGTGGTTGCTGCTTGACTCCAGGGCCGAAACACTGGCTCACCTGACTCTTTCAAAAGTTAGTTATTCTAGGGAGAAGACCTCTGGGTACCAGGTACACGGAGGAGGGGCAAACCAGGGAGGCAAAGGGGACACCTGTGCCCTGCCCTCGCCAGTCTCTCCAGGGCACGGCTGTGCAGAGTCATTGCACCATACCCAGGTCCGGCTCGTCCTTTCGGTCTGCGTCTAAGTGTTGGTGTAAAGTTTAGAAGGCCCTGTTTTGAGGCAAACCTTGGTCATTCGATTGTGTGGCTTCATCTCTTTCCACTTCAGCTTGAGTGGGGACAGAAATGGGCAACTCCTGGGAGTGGCTCTGGAATGAAACGAGCGAATCAAAATTCTCAGCACAGGGAGTCCATGGGAAGTGCTGGGCTAAAAGGACTAAGGGCTAGGGAAGCGACTGAGCCAGTAAAATGCTCGCCATGCAAGTGTGAGGGTCTGCATTTATCCCCAGCCCCCACGTGAAAAACTGGATGCTTCAGCCCTGGAGAAGGAGTCAGAGATAGGTGGGTTCCTGGAGCTCACTCGCCAGTCAGTTTAGCTGATTCAATGAGTACCAGCTCCCATGAGAGACCCTCTCTCAAAAACTGATGTGGAGAGTAACAGAGGAGGACACCCCACATCAATCTCTGACCTCTCTGAAAGTGCAGGCATGAACACACACACACACACACACATCACAGCTGTCCAGTGACTGAGGGGGAATCCATTTCATAATCTTTTACTTAAATTATTTTTTTTTGAGAAGTGTGTCTATGTTCTGATACTATATAGCCCAGTCTGACTTTAAACTTGAAATAATCCTCCAGCCTCAGCCTCATGGGTTATTGGGATTACAAGTGTGTACTTCCCTGCCCATGTTACAGTCTTGAAAGTTCATATTGTCTTTTCCATCTCCATTGAGGAAATGAGGACTCAGTGAGGCCCTGAGACTTGTCTAAGGTCATGTCTTCCAAGAGGTGACTTTGGCCTTTTTGGGTTTTCCATTGTTTCTTTGTAAGAGTAATAGAAGGTACTTGTAAAGTGCTTGGCAACACAAGAAGACAAAAAAGAAAAATCAAGATATCAGGGCTGGAGTCACGTATCCAGCATCCAGGTAACAAGGCAGGAAGATCCTGGGTTCCAGACCAGCCTGGGCTACAAAAGACCCTGCTTATTTATTGTTTTGCATCAAGTAATTTTCTCTCTTCTTCAAGCACCGTTGCCTGGGGCCTTGTTGCACCCTGATGGCCACCGTGGGTGGTGTGTTGTTGAGCTATGGTGTGCGAAAGCCTTTGAACACAAGACAGTACCATGCAAATGTTCACTATGCGTCTGATCCTTGTGTTTCTCAGGGTGGTCAAGGTCTTGCTTAAGGCCAAACAGACCAGGGAATCTCAGAGATCCTCTTGTCTCAATTGTGCCATACCCCTGCCAGCTCCCCTGCATGCATCCGATGACAGCGATATCATTCCTGATTCAGATGGCCTTCCCACCGGCAGCTCTGCCGGCCATAGGCTTCTTCATTTACAGCTCCGATCTGCCTGCTTGGGTCTCTCGGTTCCCAAGTTACGGTTGTAAGTGGAGGAGCAGGAACTGCTGTTCTCGCCCCTCCTTGACATGCTGGGGTTGAGCAGAGGACAGGAGCAGAGCGGCAGGGCCCTGGAGGCTTGTCCTACAAACAGGTCTTGTGCTCCTTGAGCTGGGGAGGTAGCTGAGTGGTAGCATGCCTGAGTGCTTGAGGGCCTAGGTTCAATCCCCACTATTGCAACAACTTCATGCTACATATGAAAATCACGTGTTCCTCCATGATCAACCCCTTCAAGACTCAGTGGAGGTGTCACCTCTTGAAGGACTGTCTGAACACCATTCTGTCCCGCCTTTGCAGAGTTGGGGTGATTCTATAATGTCCTGTCCACATATTGGATGCCTTGTGATGGCATAGGCGTCTTCCCCTGCTCCAAAGGGACTTTGTACTGGTCATCTGAGGAGTAATCCTGGGCTGGAGAGATGGCTCAGTGGTTAAGAATGCTTGCTGCCCTTCCAGAGGACCCGAGTTCACTTCCCAGCACCATGTGGGTAACTCCAGCTCCAGCAGATCTGATCTCTGTGCATCTGCACTCACGTACACACACACACACACACACACACACAACACACACACACACGAGAATAGATGCTGGAGAGGTGGCTCAGTGACTGATGTGTGCTGCACTTTTAGAGGACTAGAGTTTAGTTCCCAGCACCAACACCAGGGTACTCACAGCTACTCCAGGGCTACGCTCTCCTCTTCTGACCTCCAAGAATACCCACACATGTGGCAAACACTTACACCAGACACATACACACAAATAAAAATAAATACATCTTTAGAAATTTACTTATTTTTGTTTTATGTGCTTTGGTGTTTGTCATGGGTGTCAGGTCCCCAGGAACTTATTTTCATTTTATGCTCATTGGTATTTTGCCTGCGTGTATATCTGTGTGAGGGTGTCAGATCTTTGAGTTATAGACAGTTGTGAGCTGCCATGTGGGTGCTGGGAATTGAACCAGGATCCTCTGGAAGAGTAGTCAGTGCTCTCAAACGCTAAGCCATCTCTCCAGCTCAATAAATAAACTTTTTAAAGAAAGCAAACAGAGCTGGGTGTAGTGGTGCACACTTTTAATCCCAGCACTCGGGAGGCAGAGGCAGGCAGATCTCTGAGTTTGAGGCCAGCCTGGTCTACAAAGGGAGTTCCAGGACGGCCAGGGCTACCAGAGAAACCCCATCTCAAAATAAAACCAAAAAAGAAAAAGAAAGGCAACAGCAAGCAGCGTATGCTGACTTCCTGGGCTCTGCTGTGGCTGGTGCTCAAGCTAAGGAGCCCATTTCATCAAAAGCAATCCTGGCAGTGGGTACCACTGCCTCTCCTCTACATGAGGAAGCCAAGAGAGCCGAGAGCCATAGAAGTCTCTGTCACACATCCTAAAACCCTGAGATGGCCAAGAGGCAGGATTCAAACCCACATCTCCAATACCGCAGTCCTGCAAGACAGGGCGACTGTTTCACTGAGCCCCGAGTTCTCCCAGTCTTTCTCAGCACGCAACAGGGCTTGAACAGTGGAGCTTGAAGCCCAGAGGAAAGAGCCAACCCAGCAACTCAAGAGCTCTCCCGAATGAATCACGGTTCCAGCCCTGGCTCTGGCTCTTCCTTCCCCCACCTGCTTAGGCTGTGAGAAGGGTCCCTGTTTTGGGAATCAAAGGGAAGCAGTGGGGTGGATCTGACAGGTTTGATTGACAGCCTCTGAGGAAGATGAGAGGCAGGCAATGTTGAAGTCACCAGAAGGACAGATATTGGTGGCACAACAAGCTGGCTTCTTCTCCCTTCTGCTTAGCATCTGATGGATGCTAAGGGGTGGGGTGGGGGTATGAGGAGGGAGAATTGGGCAGAGGCCTTGGGGCGGGGTTCTGACAGAAGCTGGAGGGGCTCTGAGTAGGGTGGGCAGAGACCTGGAGTGCTTACCCGGCCTTGCCCCTCTCCCCTCACCCAGGATGGCTACATTGACTTCATGGAGTACGTGGCTGCCCTCAGCCTGGTCCTCAAGGGCAAGGTGGAACAGAAGTTACGCTGGTACTTCAAGCTCTATGACGTGGACGGCAATGGGTGCATAGACAAGGATGAGCTGCTCACCATCATCCGGGTAACTGCAGGTGCAGAGGGATGGGCCAGTAGTGCACAGTGGGTGGTCAAGGGTGAGTGCCAGGGCTGAGAGCCCCAAGATAGAAACTGCTGCCCAGAATTGAGATGGGATTTGGGACCGAGGGATGACAGCTTTCTCACCAGCTGCATGATCTGGACCTCAGTTTCCTCCCTGGCACTAAGGCATTGCTAAACCTCCACTCTACATGTGTGGGGTGTGGGGGTGTATATGTGACACCAGAGGAGAGGGTCAAGTGTTTTGCTCTGTCGTTCTGTCTTATTGAGACAGGGTCTCTCACTGGAGCTAGGTTGGTGACCAACAAGCCCCAGCAGGCCTCTTGTCCCAGCCCCGCCCCCAGCCCCAGGGTGACAGGAACAGGACCACACCTGGCTTCTTACCTGGGCGGCAAGCACACTTTTCCGCCATCTCAGGATTTGCTTGTTGAGACGGAGTCTCACTTTGTAGACCAGGCAGGCCTGGAACTCACGGAGGTCTGCCTGTCTCTGCCTCTGCCTCCCCAGTACAGAAATTAAAGTCATGTGCCACTGCGGCACTTCTTAGCCCTTGCTTTGAGTGACAGGATCTCACATTGTAGTGTAGATTGGTTCACAACACTTGGCCTTATTGATCTCGAATTTGAGGCAATTCTGCCTCAGTCTCCCAAGTGCCTGAGGCTCTAGTACCACCATGTCCACTCTGAACTGCTCTCGAGTTCTGACAAGTTCACTCTGCTGCTGCTCCCACCACGGAGACGGATCCCCTCACTTCTGCCTGTCCTCCCAGGCCATCCGAACCATTAATCCCTGGAGCGACTCATCCATGAGCGCGGAGGAGTTCACAGACACCGTGTTTGCCAAGATCGACATCAACGGGGATGGTGAGGGGGCCGAGGAGGGGTTCCCTGGGGTTGGCAGCATCCCTGGACAGGGGCAAGAGAGGAGAAGGAAAGGGGACCTTCTGCTGGTCACCTCCTCTACCCACCTCTGCTGTGGCTCAGAACTGGATTTTAGGGATCCCTGCACTAGATCTTTGCAAGCATCCAGCTCTGAGCCCTGGACTACTGAGACCTCATCCTGCGAACCCCTTTCTCTCCATTCCAGGGGAACTGTCTTTGGAGGAGTTCATGGAAGGCGTCCAGAAGGACCGGATGCTCCTGGACACGCTGACCCGAAGCCTGGACTTGTCCGGCATCGTGCGCAGACTCCAGAACGGTGAACAGGAGGAGGAAGATGCTGGCTTCCCCGTAGCAGAGGCTGCGGGCTGACCTGTGACTTCTGTATGTTGAGGGTTGGCCCAGTGTGGTGCCTGATGTGATTGTTCTGTTCTTGTCTTAACATTACATAGAATCTCCTGAACTCAGAGGCTCCACTTGTTTCTTTGGGTACATAGTGCCAGTGGGGGTTGGGGAAGCAGTAGCGTGGAGATGAGAGCCCTGCACAGAGAATGGGCCTTGGTCCCTCCTTCCTGCTTGGTACTTTCTGGTGGTATCTCTCTGATCTGATGCCCCTCTCTGGACCCGCCATATCTTCTTGCCTAGCTTCCCCGCTATATTTCCCAGGCCACTTCCTTTTGGATGAGGGAGCTCTGAGTGAGTTCCTGGACTCTGATGGAATCCTGGCATCTGCTGATGCAGCTTCAGGCAGTCACACCTTGCCCTGGCCTTGGAGCCTGTTTGTGTGGCTTCAAGCGATGAACAAACATTATTGAGCATCTACTGTCTGCCAGTGTTAGATGAGGCATCCTCCAGCCATGCCTCATCCTACCTGGGATGCTGTTCATGCTTTCCATGGACCGTTTTCATCTAAGTGATTTCTAAAGGAACTTTTATAGCACCATCCTAGGAAATGCAAAACTCCCCAAGGGGCTGAGAGATGGCTCAGCCCCAAGAGCTAGTTGCTCTAACCGAGGACCTAGCACCCACATGGCAGCTCACACATAGCTGACTCCAGTCCCGGGCATTGGATAGCTTCTCTGGCCTCTGTGGACAATGCACACACATGGTGCGCAGACATATACAGGAGAAACACTCGTGCACATAAAATAGAAATAAGAATAAAAAACAAAACAAAACAAAAGTTCACCTGAAGTTCAAACTGGGCATTGTGGTGCACACCCGTGATACCAGTACCCAAGGGACTGAGGCAGGGGATTGCCATGGGTCTCAAGATAACATGGGCTTCTGAAACTATCTCAACTGCCCCCAAAAGGAAAACAAATAATTCCTCCCCAAGGAACAAAAACAACAACAAAAACCTGGGTTTATTGGCTCAAACTTGTAATCTTAGGGCTTTGGAGCTGGAGGCAGGAGTTCTGGCTAGCCTGGGCTAAAGAGTGAGCTCCAGGCTAGCCTGAGCTACAGTGTGGAACCTTTCTCAAACAAGCAAAGAAACTTCCCTCAAGGTCAATAAGTTAGTTTATTTTAACATAAAATCACATCTACTCAGTATAAAGCCAATAATCCACCAGGCTTGCCAGGGAGTCACTGTCTAAGAGTGACACTGGTTCCACTTCCTGTCCTCCAAGCTGCCTTCCCCAGCTGCACTGATGTGAAGGGCAGAGGAAGGAAGAAGGGTTAACCAGGGAGGTCCCAGGAAATCTAGCTTCTATATTGAGGTTGCATGAATGATGTCTACATGATAATCTAGGAACTGCCTAGTTAGCCTGCAGGAGGTTAGGGGTCCGAGGTAAAATCCGGCCTGGAACCCCAATGCATAGGTGCCTGGTTCTCCCCAGAGATGAAGAGAAGGTGTCTCTATCCTTTATGAGGCATGTGGGCTTATGACTAAAAATGGCGGCAGGCTCACACTGGAGATGGGGTGAGGAGGAGGAACTGGGGAGTAGCACCCATCTGACACATCTTCTGTTAAGCTCAGCAGGCCTCCAAGAGCTGGAGGATCACAGAGGTAACTGTCTGCTGCCATCTGCCCTTTGTCAGCCCTGGTGAAGACATCCGGGGAGGAGGCTGCTGGGGTAGTGGGACAGTCAGGATCCTTCGGCATCCTTACTCTCTTCTGACTGCTTCCTACCTAAGTCTTTGTCTGCCACCTCACCTCATCCTCCAGTCGCCCCATTTCCACTGAGGACACCTAAAGATTAGAGGGAGCCCCAACTAAAGCCCAGCTCTTCTAGGAATAGCTGAGGAGCAGAGTAACAGAGTTCCCCTACAACGCTAGGAAATGTTGAGAATGGACTGAACCCTAGTGGGCTTCTTCAGACCCAGCAGCTATGGCTCATCCCCTTGCTCTCCCACACCAGGTCAGGTATCAGGAAGTCCACACCAAGCAATAGTGGGCCTGAGCCAACTAGGTCAAGGACCTCCTGATACTTTGAAAACCTAGGGTACCCTGGAGGTTTGGAAGGGAGTGTGGGCTCCTGCAGGGTCCCCAGGCCCTCAGAACATGGCACTTCTCCGCCTTTGCTGAGTGATCCAGCCACCAGGGTTGACATCCATCTGTAGCATCTTCATCACCCACTTGTCGCGACGGGCACCTTCGACGAACTCAGTCAGAGACAGCTGGCCTGAGCGAGGAGGGAGACACGGTCACAAGGAGAGGGAAGCCGCACCTGGGCTGGGAAGGCCCTCCTACCCCCCCTCCCTACAATCCAGTCCTAAGCCTCGGATTCTAAGCCTGTGTCTTGTCAATTCTGCATCTAGAGGCTTCTCTTGCAACTCATAAGTTGTGTGTGCATGCGTGTGTGTGTGCACGTGCACGTGCATGCACATGTGTGCATGTATGCGCTCAAGCTCAAGCATGCATGCATATGAAAGCCAAAGGACAGTTTCTGGTGTCATTCCTCAGGCACCAACTATTTTCTTCCCTTTTTTCCTTCTTTTTTTTTTTTTTTTTTTTTGAGAGAGGGTCTCACTGTGTAGCCCTGGTTGACTTAGAATTCACTATGGAGCCCAGCCTAGCCTTGAATTCACAACCTCCTGCCTCTGCCTCCATCATCATCATCATCATCATCATAAGTTGTGTGTGCATGCGTGTGTGTGTGCACGTGCACGTGCATGCACATGTGTGCATGTATGCGCTCAAGCTCAAGCATGCATGCATATGAAAGCCAAAGGACAGTTTCTGGTGTCATTCCTCAGGCACCAACTATTTTCTTCCCTTTTTTCCTTCTTTTTTTTTTTTTTCTTTTTTGAGACAGGGTCTCACTGTGTAGCCCTGGTTGACTTGGAATTCACTATGGAGCCCAGCCTAGCCTTGAATTCACAACCTCCTGCCTCTGCCTCCATCATCATCATCATCATCATCATCATCATCATCATCATCATCATCATCATCATCACTATCATCTAGAGATTGGGAGGGGCATACAAGCTCAGCACAGTGTGAATGAGTAGGTTATGGACAACCTGCAGTGGTTGGTTCTCTCCTTCAACCAGGGATTTAATTCAGGTCATCAGGTTTGGTGACAAGTGTCTTTACCCACAGAACCATTTCTCTATTTATCTTCCAAAAAAGTATTTAGGTCTGGAGAAACGGCTCAGTGGTTAGGAGCACTGGCTGCTCTTACAGAGAACCCAAGTTCAATTCCTAGCAGTCACATGGTGGCTCACAGTTGTCTGTAACTCCGGGGGTCCAACACTCTTTTCTGGGGGGTCATTGCACGCACATGCTACACAGACATACATGCAGGCAAAACATTCATGCACATAAAGCAAAATTAAAATAATTATTGTTATTTTGAGGCTCAGCCTCTGTCAGCCACTCTCAGAAGAGCACGTGAATGTGTGCGCAGGTGGTTTTGGGTGCTCCTTGATATGTCACGTCATCCTTTCCCCAGCTCTCTCTCACCGTCTCCGTTCTCGTCCACCAGGAGGAAGATCCTGTCCACTACCTCCTCAGGTGTGAGCAGCTGCTCCTGCTGCTCCGGGTCCAGCTCCACTCGGCAGGCCTTCTTCAGCTTGTAAATCGCCTGCCAGAGAGAAAGCTGGGCTCCTCTGACAGAGCCTCAGGGACCTGTGTCCCTTAGTGCCACTTCCCTATTGCTGGCCTCCTAGAGTCACCTAACCCAGATATCCTGGCTACTCTCTGTTCATTTGACACTAGCTGGAGCCATCTGGGGAGAGGGAACCTCAACCGAGAAAGCACCTCCAGTAGGCAAGCCTATTGGGCACTTCAGCATTTTCTGGATTAATGTTAGATATGGGGAGCTCATTGGCAAGCCCACTTAGTAGAATCCAAGAGCTTTAGAATGAAAGACTGTCTCAAAACAAACAAACGAATACAGAAAACGTGGAGGGGCTCCAGCGATGGTTCGGTGGTTAAGAACACCACTGCTCTTCCAGAGGACCAGGCCTGGATTGTCAGTACCCACGTGATGGCTAACAACCCTCTGTCACTCCAATTTAGGGACCTGACCCCTCCTCTGGCTCCTGAGGGCACAACACACAAGTGGGGTACCACTCACTGTACTTGCAGGAAAATCACCCATACACATAAAATAGTAAAATAAATAGATTGCATCGCACATTCTCCCTACCCCACAAAAAGGAACAATTTTGGTTTTTATTGACTTGATTTTTTTATGTTAGTTGATTGGAACTGTCAGCTTGATTGGTTGAGAGATGCCTAGAATGTGTGTTAAGCAAACCTTCGTGTAAGGGAGGTGTTTTCTAGAGCCAAGCAGATCAAAAGGGCTCTGACGGCTTAGCCTGTGGATGGATAAACCTGAGAGGCCTGTGAGAGGTAGACCACGGGAGCTCAGAGGACCGTGTCTAGAAGGGGGTCTTGGCCTGGCTGCTTCCAGCCTCCCCATCACGTGCTCCAGTCACCATGGCATTCTGTCCATGATGACGGGCAAGAGGACGGAGGAGTGAGACTTCTGGATCCTGACCCAAACCAGCCCTTCCTGCTTTAAACTCCTCCCTCAAGTGCTGTCACAGCAGTGAGGATTTTGACTCAAAATTGTTCTCTCGTGCACTTGTTTTCTCTCCTTTTTTGACAGAGTCTTACTCTAGCGGAAGCTGGTGTGGAAGTCCCCACACAGGGAGCTCTGGCCTTGAACTCTCCATCTTCTGCTTGAGTCTCCTGTGTGCTGAGACTGCAGCGGGAGCTTTGCTTTCTACCTTATTCATTTCTTGTTTTTACATTTTGGGGTTTAAATTGCTCTTTTTAATTTCTGTAGGTGGCTGCTTAGATCGTTGGCATTCTTGCTTTCTTTTCTCAAATTGAAATTTGTTATTATTACGTCACTATTATTGTGTATGTGTGAGTAGTGTGTGTCAGAGGGTGAGCACATGTGCACCACGGCGAGCGAGTGGAGGTCAGGGGACAACTTCCACACCTGTCCTCTTACTCTACCGTGAGCTCCCAGGGTTGAGTATAAGTCAGGTTTGGCGGCAACCACACAGCCGGGACATTTTGATGACCCCAGATAACACATTGTGAGTGATTTCATCACTTCTACCCCAACTCAGTGCCAGGTGGTGCCCCGTTGAGCAGGACCCCAGGCCCAGAAGTGAGAAGAGGGTGGGACGCTCTCCCGGGCAGACACTGACCTCCACAATGTCCAGAAGCTCTAGGCGGTCGATGCAGCCATTGCGGTCCTTGTCATAGATCTTGAAGGTCCACTTGAGCTTGTGCTCCAGGGTGCCCCTCAGCACGAGGTTCAGGGCTGCCACGTACTCCAGGAAGTCAATGGTCTCGTCCTGCGTTGAGTGTAGATAGTGCTGAGTGCACACTGTTCCTCACCCCGGGACCTGCCCATTCTCTGCCTCACCCTTCCACGTCGCTGGGATGGTAGGCCCATGCCACCAGGTCTAGAGAAATGCTCTTCACCATCTGTCCAGAACTGTCTATTCTCATAATATTGTCTCTCAACATGATTCACTTTCCACCATGACCTCCATGCTGTATAAGGCTCATTCTGGCATAGCCTCCTCCCCCGTGAGGTCATAGAAACCCTGGCACCATTTCTGGAACACCTCTGGCTGCGGTTAATCTCATCTGTGCATAGATCAGCAACAATTATCCACTGTAGCCTGAGATGGATGAAAACACCCCATATACTCAGCACAGGCTGGAGGCGCCTGGGAGATTAGCTGCTCTGGCTCTCCCTGGCTCGGCTGCACTGGCCCGGCAGCGGCTACACAGGAAGTTCAAACTGGTGCCTGTGCCGAAGGCCTGTCCAGGCGATACGGCCTTGAAGGGTCCACAAGCAAACAAAGGGAATCCTGGCTAACAAGAGATGGCTTCAGCTGTCCCTTACATTTTTTGGTAGATTTATTTATTTTGTTTTACATGTTTGAATGTTTTGCCTGCATGTGTATATGTGTACCACATGTGTGCCTGGTGCCCACGGAGGTCAGAAGAGGGCACTGGACTCATGGACGGTGTGAGTCACTATGTGGATGATGTGGATGCTGGGAATCAAGCCTGGGTCCAAGGAACTTCGAGCCATCTCCAGCCCCCATGTCCTTTTATAAAACTCCAACCACCAGACTTCTCTCAGGAGAGGAGAGGAGGGGCATAGATAGGAGGCTGAGGCAGGGGGATCTCGACTTTTAGGCTAGACTGGGCTACGTAGTGAGACCCTGTCTCAAATGAGCTGGAGAGCATTGTTCTTGCAGTGAACGTAGGCCCAGTTCCCAGCACCCATAGGGCAGCCACAACACCAGTTCTAGGGAATCAGGTGCCCTCTGACCTCCAGAGGCACCAGACACACACTGCACTAATCGGCAAACATGCAGGCAAAACTCTCACATACAAAAAATAAATCTAGAAATAACAAGAAAACTTCCAGCCCTCTAAATAGGAACACTGGACCAGGAGTTAGGCTCACTTTCTTGGGTTGGATGTGTTTGTTTGGAGTTAGCGTTGGCCTCACAATAGGATGCTTTCCAGGTCTGGACGGCCGCACACACCGCCACACCCGCCACCAATGCACCAGCCCTCACCCCAGTTTTCTCATCATTTAATTTAATTTAGACAAAAAAAAAAAAACACATCTCGCCCTGGTGAGGTTCCTACAGCCTTTAGGAGAAGAGGAGCAGGTGGACCCGTGAGGTCTGAAGCTGGCTCTGGGCGCTGTGGTGTTTCGTGACTGATCTCAGCAGATGTTCCATCGCACTGAAACCACTGAGCCCCCACCCTCTGCCTGGGCCCGAGTGGCCGTAGACCTCATGTGGCATTCCCATCCAGCCAGCCTGGCACAAGTTCTTCTGCACGACTCTCTTCAGATTACCTGTGTATCCCCTCAATTCAGGGACTTAGAATAGTCTTTATTCCATAGTACAGACTGCAGGGGCCTGGGGCATGGTGGCACACACCTCTGATCCCAGCACTCAGGAGGCTGAGGAGCTCTGTGAGTCTGAGGCCAGCCAGGTCTACACAAAGAGTTCCAGGACATGCAGGACTAGATAGTGAAACCTTGTCTCAAACAAAAACCAAAAATCAAAACAACATAACACAACAAGAAGGACACTGAACCAGATGACCTTAAAAATAAAGTCTTTTTTCTCAAATAGTTCTTTCTTTTTTTAAAAAAAAAAAAAATAATTAGCAGCCGGGCGGTGGTGGCAGATCTCTGTGAGTTCGAAGCCAGCCTGGTCTACAAGAGCTAGTTCCAGGACAGGCTCCAAAGCTGCAGAGAAACCCTGTCTTGAAAAACCAAAAAAAAGAAAAAAAGAAAAAAGAAAAAAGAAAAAAAGATAATTTACTTATTTTTACTTTAGGTACACTGCTATTTTGCCTGAATGTCAGATCCCCCTGGAACTGGAGCTACAGACAATTTTGTTTGTTTGTTTGTTTTAAAGATTTATTTATTTATTATGTATACAACATTCTGCCTCCATGTATGCCCACAACCCAGAAGAGGGCGCCAGATCTCATTACAGATGGTTGTGAGCCACCATGTGGTTGCTGGGAATTGAAGTCAGGACCTCTGGAAGAGCAGCCAGTGCTCTTAACCACTGAGCCATCTCTCTAGCCACTGAATTAAAATATATGTTTGAAGCAAAGCTAGAGTCTAAGAGAATTTAATGCAAATTTTATGTACTAGGGCTAAGAAAGAGAAAGACACTTGGAAGGATAAAGAGACACTAAGAACATGGGTCTGGGCTTCTAGAAGCACAGTAGCATTGAATTAAATTAAGATTGGATTGGATCTAGGAGCTGCTGGAGAGGTGGCCCTGCAGTCGAAGGCAGGTACTTGCCTTGCTGAGGACCAGAGTTCTGCTCTTAGCCCCACCACTTTTAACTCCAGTTCTAGGGGATCCACTGCCCTCTCCTGGTCACCACGGGAACTGCACTCATGTGCACAAACTCACACACAATTTAAAACCCGGAGCACAGTGGCGTCTACTTGCTATCCCTGTGTCCCTGTGCTGAGAAAGTGAGTGCAGGAGGATTTATGGGCTTCCTGACCAGCCAGTTTATTCTAGTTGGTAAGCTTCAAGCCAATGAGAGATGGTGTCACAAAAATAAGATGGATGCCTCCTAGGGAACAACTGAGATCCATCTCTGGCCTCCATATGCACACGAATGCACACATGAACGTGCACACACATACATATAAATTTTTAAGTCTGACTACCATGTTGCATTATATAATTTAGTACCTTTTAGCTTCTGGTGCCATTGAAGAGCTTAAGGAAACTCTGGGATTTGATTCATGTAACCCCCCCATGAATTAGTGTTGAAAAGGGGAGCTGGAGAGAAGGCTCAGCAGTTGAGAGCACTTACTCTACCAGAGGACTGGCGCTTTTTGATACCAGCTCACAAACACTGGCGACTCTAGCTCTAAGGTATCTGACGCTCCCTTCTGGTCTCATGGGTGCACGCGCGTGTGCACACGCACACACTCACACAAGGCACACACATGTGCACACAGGCACACACACGATTAATTTTTTCAGGAGTTAAAAAGGGGCTTTTGCAAGCACCCACCCACCTCCCAGTCAGTGTGAAGCCCCCTTCCATCGTCACAACAGGGAAGAACTGGGAAGCCTCCATCTGGAGGACCCTAGCAAGGACCCCAGCAAGGGGTGCGCTCATCTTTGCTAAGATGGCTTTGGGACCTCTCAGTCCCTTGTGTTTAGAGCAGCAGGGGCCCTATGGGGTTTGTAGTTCTTCTGCCCAAAATGCACAGAGAAGGCCCAGGCTATGTCGAGAGCCAATGAGAAGAGGGGAAAGGACAAAGGATGGGAGAGAGAGAGGATCTGGGGCATGGACAGGGAAGCAGGAGAGTGGAACTGTGGTCTCACTCGGAGGCTCAAGGATGGGAAGGTCACAGGTCCCCTGCAGGGCTCCTTACCCCATTCTTGTCGAAGGCTCGGAACATGCCCTCCACATACTGAGTGGCCTCCTCATTGTCCGTGACCTTGAAGAAGCGCTTAAACTCATGCATGAAGAGTGTACCGCTGGGACACTCGACCACAAACTTCTTGTACCACTCCTGCAGCTCCGCCACGTCCATCTCCCCCGCAGCCTCCACCTGCTCCCAGCTGAACTGCTGGCCCATTTCGGCTTTTCAAACTCAAAAGGTCCTGTGCCTCCTCTAAGGCCTAGGCTGACCTTAGGCTCCGGCCCTCCGCCTCAGTCGCCTTGGTTAGACCAGCCCTTTCATTGTCTTGGGGAAGCTGAACCTCACTGGTCGTGAAGGAAACTCCAGAAGGGGCAGCCAAGGTCAGCTTAGCTGTGTAAGACCATTAAAAGATTCCCGGAGTGTCTGACCTCCATATGGCTAAGCCTCCTCCACCTTGCCCCTCCACAGGTCTGGTGAGAGACAGCAGACTATAAGAGCCCTGGGGGTTTTCTTGGTCCCACCAATGTCTGCGGCTCCCTCACAGACCACGCCTAAATCTTGAGTTTTCATTTTCCAGCTTAAAGAACAGATGCTTCTCCTCAGCCATCACTCAGGCCCTGAAGCAACCCCTCCCATTCTCTTCCAAGCACTAAAGACCGGCAGGACCTGGGAGTCTGTATCTTAAGCATCTTGTGTTGAAGTATCTTACGTTAAAGACCACATGAGCCTGCTTTGGAAGCAGTTACATATTCATTATGTTGACCAACTATATATTCGCTACACATAAAATCAATTACACATTCATTGTGCATGACTATAATCCCAGCACTGGAGAGGCAAGGGGATCTTGAGTTCAAAGCCACTCTGATCCACCCTATTGACACAGGAAGACAGCCGCCGCCCCCACCCACCTCACCCCCCGCCTTGGCAAGCTATCTTTAAGATTCTGTTTATTTATTTAGTTATTTTTGAGACGGGTTCTCACATTGTAGCTCTGGCTGTCCTGGAACTCACTGTGTAAACCAGAATGACTGAGCTCGCAGCGACCTACCTGCCTCTGCCTCCAGTGCTGGGATTAAAGTGTAGACAGCCACGCTTGGCTAGAGTTTATCTTTATTTTATGTGAACAAGTGTTCGTTTGTATATATGCATGTATGTGTTTCACACACAAGCCGTGCTTCATAGAGGCCAGAAGAAGGTGTCGGTTCCCTCAGATCTGGAGGTGCGTTCCGTGTGAGCCACCATGTTGGATGCCGGGAACCGAATCTGGGTCCCCTGCAAGAACAGCAAACGTTGTAATTACTGAGCCTTCTCGCCAACTCTTGTGCTTCTTTATTTTTTAAAAGATTTATTTTTCTTATTTTAAAATTGTGTGTGTGTGCGTGTGTGTGTGTGAGAGAGAGATGGGGGCTGTGAGCATGTGGGTGCAGAGGCTAGAGAGGCCAGAAGAGAAGAGAGTGTCAGATCCCCTGGAGCTGGAGTTCCAGGCCGTTGTGAATCACCCAGCGTCTGAACTCAGGTCCTCTGCAAGGGCAGCATAAGCTCTTAAGCACCGAGCCACCCTCCAGCCCACCACAACCTATCTTTAAAGCAGGGCAGGGTGGCGCCCACCTGTGATCCCCCCTTCCAAGGGAGGCTTATTTTGGAGTTGCTGAGGATGTGCTCAGGCCTGACCTCATCTCTCACTGATCTTTGTCACCTGACACCCCAATTTCTTTGATGGTGGTTCAGTCTCTGTGTGGGAACTACTTCCATTGCTGTCCTTTCTCGGACTAGTGACGCTTTCTCCTCATCCCACATTCCTGTGGGTCTAAGGTTAGTGTTCTCCTCAGACCCCACTGCTGCCTTCAAATGGCCCCTTTTCTCCCTCAGACTGTCTGTCCCAGGGCTGGGGAGGATGGGTAACCGTTCGGAGTCCTTTCTACTCTCTCAGATAGACTAGGTTTGCTCCCAGTACCCACACTGATCCTCCACAACTGCCTGTGGATCCCGTTCTAGGGGATTCGACGCCCTCTTCAGGCCTCTGCAGGCCTCACATGGTGCACATGCAGACCAGCATAAATAAAAATAAATATTTCAAATGTCTGTCCCTTTGAGGCCATGTCCTGCTGTTTTAGTTGTACTCCTTGTTACTGTCCTTGAACAATAATGTCACTGCTTGTCCCCAGGCAGCATGTCCATGATTCAACAGCCAAGTAGATGACTGACCATCCATTCCCACTAGCTCACGGGTCCGTGGCCTCCTTACTTGTGTTTTGTTGTTGTTTATTTAGCTAATTAATTTATCTTGTGCCTGTGTGAGGACAGGTACACACTGTATGAGGTCAGAAGGCATTTCCGGGAATCTGTTCTCTCCTTCTACCTTGTTGAGTCAGGGTCTCTCTTGTTTCTGCTGCTCTGCTTCCGGCTCCTGTGAATTTCCAAATGATCCCGTCTTCACCTCCCATCTGGCAGTGTGAGTGCTGGCCGGAAGTGCAGGTGCACACTGCCACATCCATCTTTTGCTGTGGGTTCCAGGGACTGAACTCGGAGCCCTCTCTCCTACTGAGCCATCTTCCTGCCCTCTGCCCCTTAACTGTAAAACGTACCATCGCCTTCCCCATTCACAGCGGCAGTCTCTGGGAATGTGCTATGCAGAGTTTTTCAGGTGTCCACTCCTAGCGAGCTGACTCAGGCACCTTAGGGTGGGGCATAGGACTGCTCCAGAAAGCTCTGCAGGGCTCCCAAACACACTGGAGTTTGAAAGCTCTGGGCCTGGCTCCCACCAGTTTCTCTGCTGTCTTTGAAGCTCAGCTCCCTTGTTGGTTCTCAGTTCTTCCAGCTCATTCACACGAACTCCGTCCCCCAGGAACTCACCAGCTGCACGACTCAGTCCTTTTCTGACACAGTTTCCCTCCCATTCTGCCCCGGTAGGATCCCACTGAAGCTGTCGCTGCCTAGGTACTAAGTCCTGGCCTGCATCTAGAAGGCTGAGACCTGCTAGAGAAGAGGGGGAGGTCCCGATTCTGCCTGCATCTCTCACCCTATGCATGCATCCCTGATGAAGTCACACTCCCTCAAGGTGACTGTCTGCAGTCACCCTGTCCTTGCGCCCCCCACTCATCCTCAGAGAGCATAACCCCTGCCTGCGTTTGGTGTCTGTGGAGGAAACTGAGGAAGAGGACAGCGCTGGAGTGCATCTAGTGCCCTGGTGTGGATGGGGAGCTGTAGGGAGATAGGAGCAAGGGAGCCACGGGTGTGACGCATTCTTTAGGCTGCACTGCTCTGGGAGTTGAGAGTGGTGGCTCATGCCATGAGCCCAGCCCTTTGGAGGCTTAGGCAGGAGGGTTGGGAGTTCTGGGCCAGCCTGGGCTACATAGGAAGGCTTTGGATTGGAAGAGATGGCTTAGTGGTTAAGAACACTTGCTGCTCTTATAGTGGACCCTGCTTTAGTTTCTGGCACCCGCTCAAGTCCACCTCTGATTCCAGCTCCAGGAACTGGCCTCCTTGAGCACTGCATGCCTCTCTCTCTCTCTCTCTCTCTCTCTCTCTCTCTCTCTGTGTGTGTGTATGCAAACACTTATACACATAAAAGATAAAGCTTCAAAAATTAATTATAAGGAGAAACAAATTGCATGTGGGCCTGTTGGCACAGAGCCCTATAATCCCAGCCATTTAGGATGCAGGCACAGAAAAGTATACACTCAAGGCCTTAGTGAGACACCATGTGTGTGTGTGTGAGGGGGGGGTAAGAGGTAAAGGCTTAGCATTTATGATGTCCTAGGTTCAATCCCCAGTATCCAGAGGGAAGGGAGAAGAAAAATAAGTCCTATGCATGAAACATGACTTGATGTAGTCTCTGGCCGAGGGACCTCAAATTGGTTGGGTTTTCACGTGGGTCAGTTGCCCATGACCTGCCCTATAAATACCGCTGACCTACTGAGGTACAAATATATCACTTTAAAGAGGATTAAGAATCCATAGCAGGGAAGGATAGCTTGAAGGGAGTAACAATAGTAAGGGTTTAAAGAGGGCAGGGTTAAGCATGGGGCAGGGCATTTGCAGGGAACCCTGGGAACTGAGTCCGCTGACACCCCCCACCCCGCCCTGCCCCGCGCCTGACAGGAGCCCTGCTATCAGTTCCCACACAGCAGAGCCCGCCTTGCTGAGGCCCAAACACTGTGCTGTGGGCCTACAAGAACCATGGTGTATCTGCTCCCTTTGCTCCATTATTTCTTCCTTAGGACCCCTTCCCCCAGTCAGCCTTCCAGCGGGGAAAAGGAACTGTGGGATGGAACTGGAAATGGGCTTTGACTACGCTGCAATCAGCACAGACGTTTGACTTCTTCAAAGTCTTCTTAAAAAGAAAATTAGGCTTTGCATGTGATATATGCGTTTACATGCGTGCCACTGCATCTGTGCGGAGGGGAGAAGGAATCTGGGGAGTTGATTCTTTTTGCCCTGGGGGTCTCCAGGGATCAAACTTAGGCTACCACGCTTGGCTGCAAGGACCTTCAGCGGCTGGACCATCTTGCTGGCCCAGTAGAGTAGGGGTTTTCTTATTTTTTTTTTTTGATTTTTCTTTTTTTTTTTTTTTTGATTTTTCGAGACAGGGCTTCTCTGTGGCTTTGGAGCCTGCGTTGGAGCTAGCTCTTGTAGACCAGGCTGGTCTCGAACTCACAAAGATCCTCCTGCCTCTGCCTCCCGAGTGCTGGGATTAAAGGTGTGCGCCACCACCGCCCGGCGGGGTTTTCTTATTTTAAGACAAGGTCGTACTACATAGCTGGAGCTGTTTGTGTGTGTACAACTGCACGTGTGGAGGTCAGAGGACAACTTTCTGGAGTTGGTTCTCTCTTTCCACCATGCCAGTTCCAGGTGCCAAACTCAAGTTGTCAGGTTGAAGTGGCGGCAACTGCCTTTACCGTTGACATACATCTATCTCTATGCCCACAGCCTCTTTCTTCTCTCTCTCTTCCTTAGTTTCTCTCCATGTTTCTCCCATTTCATGTGTACATGTTTACATGTATGTGAGAACATGTGTATGAGCGTGTGTTCATGTATGTGGAGGCCAGAGGTTTACATGGGAAATCATCCTCAACTCGTCTGCCATTGGGCATGGCCTCTCGAGCTCACTGACTTGGCTCTTCTCGCCAGGCAGCTTGTAGGGGAATCTGGTGCCCTTCTGAGGCTGAATTGCAGGTAGGTCACCATGCCAGCCTGGCATCTGTGCGTTCTCATGCTTACATGGTAAGCACTTAACCACTGGGCCATCTCTCCAGCCCCTCTTAGTTTTCGAGACAGGCTCTCACTGAGCCTGAATTTGCCAGTTCAGCTAGACTGGCTTACAGCAAGTCCTAGGGCCCCCCTGTCTCTTTTCCTCAGTGCTGGGACTACAGGGCTGTACCATTGTGCCCAGCTTTTTCATGTGGGTTTGGGGGATTGCTGTCAGCTGTATCTTCAGAGTGAGATTTTAAGATTTCTTTTTTACTTAGTGTGTTTGAGCACGCGTATGCACAGGTCAGAGAACAACTTCCGGGCAGCTCTCTCCTGGGTGGGCTCCGGGAGTGAACTTCGGTGCTAGCTTTGTAGGGGTCTTACCCAGTCCTCATCTTGCCAGTTCAAGGTCTGTGTCTGACTAAACTTAGTAACTTCGTTTGTGGGTATCATCTGGAAACGGTGGCAATGAAGGTCTGCCCAGAGTGGCTCCTGAGGAGCAGTCCTTGGGCGAGCACTTAGCCTATTGTTTTCATTGTCTGTAAGAAAAAGCCCCAGAATCTTCCATGTGGGTCCAGATTGCTTTCTATTTCCTCTTTCAGACAAAGTCTCTGCCAGAGCAGCACTAGTACAGCGCCTGCCTGAGGCGTACCCTGGGATAAGTACACTTCAGGCCAACACCTGGGCGGAAGGTCCCAGACCACAGGCTGTAATTCCGTCCGCAGTGATGACAGCGATGAAGTCTAGCACATAAGCAGTGTGTGTTCAGAGCTCTGACACCTGAAATTAGGTTGACAATTCAGTGTAAGGGAACAGAGAATGAAGGAAAGCACACAAGACATAGCCTCCTTCTGCTTTAGAAGCGTTCTCTTGGGGCTGTCATCCCAACCACTCTCCACTTACCAAGCCAAAACGCACAAGGTTTCAGCCCAGTGTAGTCTTGCTTCATGCTGGGCTTTACAAGCAATTGAATCTCACAAATAAGTAGGTGTCTTCAAATGAGGCAGGGACACCTACCAAACAGGAACGCAGATCTGCAAGAGACAAGAAAAATACTTGTGCCTAGCAGTACTTGCAAGTCCCTGGTTGGATTTAGTCTTTGGTATCCTCCAGTCCTCAGGGCAAAGGTGCATGGAAGCTGGGTGAACAAACCACAGGAGAAAACACAAACTCCACAGTGGTCATGCGCAGTGGCTCTGAAGTCCCTGGGTCACAAGACTCCTGTCATCAGGGCACTGATTGACAGCCACCTCCAGGCAGCGCATGCTGGACTGCACAGAGAAAAACCGCTAACCCCTTGGCAGTCAATTAACCACAGGTTGTTTTGGGAACTTCAAAAAAAAACTATGAAAATGTATCACTCGGGACTGGAGAGATGGCTCAGTGGCTAAGAACACTGGCTACTCTTCCAGAGGACCTGGGTTCAATTCCCAGCACCCACATGGCAGCTCACAACTGTCTATAACTCAAAAGATCTGACACCCTCACACAGATATACACGCAGGCAAAATACCAATAAGCATAAAATGAAAATAAGTAAACTAATTTTTTTAAATATTTATTTATTTATTTATTATGTACACAACATTTTGTCCGCATGTATGCCTGCCAGCAGAGGGCACCAGACCTCATTACAGATGGTTGTGAGCCACCATGTGGTTGCTGGGAATTGAACTCAGGACCTTTGGAAGAGCAGGCAATGCTCTTAACCTCTGAGCCATCTCTCCAGCCCCGTAAACTAATTTTTTAAAAAAGAAAATGTATCACATTTTCTGTTGAATGAACAAGTAAACATTTAAAAATAGGACAAACTTGCCAGGCGTGATGGCGCACACCTCTAATCCCAGCATATAGGAGGCAGAAGCAGGAGGATCTTTGTTAAGTTTGAGAAATAAAAACAAATGAATGAATAAGTAAATAAAAACAAAATAAAATAAAATCAGCACAATTAGTCAGTGGCAGCTACGCAAGTGTTTAGATTTGGGTTTTTTATTTTAGGTTATAGAGAGGTCTGCTAATGTTTGTTCAGATCAGAACACAAGCCTGCCGTGCGGGCTCCATGCAGCTGCTCAGGGCGTGAGGACTCATCAGCAAGGTCAGGCGGGCTTGACTGGCCCTCAGCTGGAGCACTCTCCCTTAAGCCACAGCAGGCCTGCTCAGTTCAGATCCAGCACAACGGCATCTTCGAGGCTAGGACGTTCTTTCTTCTTTCTCCTCGGTGAGCGTTTTCCACATTGGCTCCTTGATGTGTTCTGGCAACTGCTGTATCTGTGTCTAAAACCAGAAACAAACCAAACTGGATGCAGTGCGGAGTTTGAAATGAACCTGATCTCCTGACCTGTCATGCTTTCCTGCTTCTTGCTGATCTCCCCGCCTTCAAGGAGAGAAGGGAGCATAAGGCGTGTGCATGAACTGTCTGATCTAAGTGACCTCTGAGGGGGGCAGAAGTCCTGTGGTCCCCAAGTCTAAGCAACTATTACGGAGACTTCCAAGATGGCTCAATGAGGACTTGGGTAGTGGTGGGGTTGGCCTAACGCTGTGCCCAGTGTGCCACAGGCCCTCACCCCCACAGCTAGGAAAAGGCTATAGAGTGAAACAACCCAGCTAGCCCTCTCGAGGAAGGAATTCAAGCCATACCTTTGTTACTTCCATGGCAACCCCTTCGGGTAAGTTTCGCTGGATATATTCCAAGTAGACGTTGGCTGTGCATCCGGTCAAGTGTTTTAACTAAAATGGAAAAATGAAGATGTCCTGCCACAATGCCAGATCACAGATCTTGTCCCACCGCCAGTCCCACCATGTTCCCTTCAGTGATGAAGCCTGTTCTAAGAAACCTTACACAAATGTCATTTTTAGACTATCCAGGAGGGCTGGAGGGCTGGTTCAGTGGTTACGAGCCCTGGCTGCTCATGCAGAGGGCTCACAGTCACACAACCTTCACAACCACCTGTAACTCCAGCTCCAGGGGCTCCAATTCCACCTCTGCTGGCTGAAGGCACACATGTGACACACAGACATAGGCAGACACTCACACACAAAGCTAAAGAAGCTTTTTGAAAAGCATGCAGGGGACAACAAGAAGGCTCAGTGGGTAACAGCATTGCCCTCTACACCTGATGACCTGAGTATAACCCCGGCACTCTCGTGGTCAAGGAGAGAGCGGGTCACTACAAGCTGTCCTCTGACCGCCACACGTACCCCATCCCACAAATGTTTTTGTTGTTTTTTATTTTTCAAGACAGGGTTTCTCTGTGTAGACTTGGCTGTCCTGGGACTCACAGGCCAGGCTGGCCATGAGCTCAGAGATTCACCTGCCCTGCCTCACCAGTGCTGCAATTAAAGGCGTGCGCCACCACCGCCCAGAACAAAAACATAAATGTTTAAAAATTAAAAAAAAAAAGGACTGATCCCGACTGCATGTGATGAAGGCGTCAGGTTCAGCCCTGTGCCCTGTGTCTGCACAGTTCTCTCTGCCAGCTACCATGAGGGAAATACTCCAAGCGAGCTACAAAAGCCTCATTGCATGTCCCACCAATCTTATCAAACAGGCCCCATTATTATTCCCATTTTATAAATGACGAGTCAGGCGCCAAAGCCTGAAGTTGAGCGCTGTCAGTCTGACTCCAGAGCGTATACTGAACGGTGACAATGCTGACCTGTGGCTGCACGAACAAACAACAGCCAATGTTTGAAAAGCCCCTGCTGAGGACCACAGCCAGAGAGACCCAGTCAGCCTGTGGGAGGAGCTACTGTCTGCTCTCCTTTAAAATGTGGTATGCGGCCGGGCACTCGACTCGGGAGGCAGAGGCAGATTTCTGAGTTCGAGGCCAGCCTAGTCTACAAGAGCTAGTTCCAGGACAGACTCCAAAGCTACAGAGAAACCCTGTCTCAAAAAACCAAATAAATAAATAAATAAAATAAAATGTGGTATGCATATGGATATTTTCCCTGCATTTATGTCTGTGTACCATGCACATGTGCTGGTGTTCTCGGAAGCCAGAGAGGACACTGGAGCTACAGATGATGTTGAGAGCCACAGTGTGGATGCTGGGAATTAGACTCAAGTCCTCTGGAAGGGCAGCCACTGCTTCTAACCACTGAGCCATCTCTCCAGTCCTTTGCTTTGCTTTTTGAGACAGGGTCACTATATGCAGCAGCGTAGCCTCCAAGCTTGATTTGGCCCTTCCGCCCCTGTCTGACAGTGCTGGGACTGCAGGTGCACTCTAGCACAGCTGGCTAGAGTTGTACAACATCTGCTTCTATTATGCTTTCTGCTGTTTGAAATGGTCTCCTGTAGCCCAGACTACTGCTGAATGTACTGCACCCAAGGATGACCCTGAATTCCTGATCCTCCTGTTTCCACCTCCTATGTGCTGGGATTATAGGTGTGAGACACTGTGTTTGTTTGGGTGAACTGTAGAAGACAGTAACTGTTGAAATGTAAGCAAACTTATTTCAGGGCTGCTTTATTGTCTTTACACGCTGAGCCGTCGCCAGCCCTGCTCTTCTTTCTCAAGTCCACACCACTCTAAAGAATGGCTTGAAGTCTTCTTCTCTCTTAGGACAGCTTTCATGGCTGAAATGAAGCTAGTGAAGCCGTGCTACACATAACGAAATGTTTCGGGTGTGGCCCAGACGCATGAAGGGCTGAAGGAAACCCACCTCTAAGCATCTGTAGAGCGTCCTCATCTCATACTGGACTCTGTGCTTCTTGAAGATGTGCACTGACTTGAGAAGGGTGAGCCGCTCTATCTTCCTTGGTGGCTCATGTCTGAAACGAAACTCACTGAGTCACTGATATCAAAGCACATTCTCCAGTCCACAGCTCAGACTCGCTCGGTCACAGGCACTAACTGCCACTTACTGACTTCATTTGTCAAGCCTCATCTGTAACAGCTGTTCTCACACATCTCAGGCCAAAATAAATACTGCAGATAACAGGAGGAGCCTTCCTCACCCCAATCAAGCAGTGCCACGCAAGAATGAGAACATATGCACTCATGCCATCTGGTGGCTCCTAAGTCCCTCCCTCCTGTACCACGTATGCCAGTTTTGAAGGGCGGCAACAGGTGCTGGACTGTAATGTCTGCTGTGCTAGGATCATTTATGACACACGGACAATCACACAACAGTCTGCTCTGGGAAACAATTTAGTCTTCTGTTTTTGTTACAAGGATAGTCTGGCAAAGCCTCAGATGAGCCCTGTACCAAGAGGCAGTTCCAATTTGCCCTGCAGGGACTTCAAGGCCTCATGACACTCACCTTCCTTGGAGCTCCCAGGAAGGTGGTTACACAGGATGGTTGCACACAATGGAGGTGTCAGTCAAAGAGTCTAAGCAGAGCACTGCCTCAGAGCCCCCCTCTCCTGAAGATCCCACACAGACTTCCTGGGATGCTCACATCAGTGCAATTTCTAGAAACGGTTAATTCTCCTGCTCACTCATTCTAGTACGTAACAATCCCAGCAGACACGAAGGGTAACACAGGACAGGGTGAAGCTTCAACCTCCCCTGCAAACCTATCCTATTTTACAAGCTCAGACCTGCTGGGATCACAGTTAGGTCCCTGGCTAATGACAGGACAGCAGACAAGTCAGGTAAGGAAAGGTCATACTCACACGTTAATGGAAATGCCAAGTTCCTTAGCAGCGAGCACAGCAAAATACTCGTAACTGTCTAACACAGCCTTGTCATGGGCTTTCACTAAAATGGATAGGCGTCTGTACAACGTGTCGGGCTCATCAGAAACGGTTATCTAAAAAAAAAAAAGGAGAGGTTCTGGTTTTGGTTTTTGTGATATTCATTAACAGCAAATTTAACATAATATTGGTTGAACGACTTCAAAGGTTAATAAATGAGAAAAATTACAAGTAATGTTTTAAAACTACTAGTTTAGCTATTTCCAATGTCACAGAGATCTGCAAAATGACCTTCCAAATTTGTCAAAATCCACTGAAGAGCAAACAGCCTTCAAGGTTACTACAAAACCACCATGAATGTTCCAAATTCATTGTTAACAAGCCCTGGATTTCTTGCGAGAAAGGACTCAGGGTCTGCTAACAGGACTGGAGAGTCGTCCACCGGCAGCGGGACAACGAGAGAGCTCTATGATTTCCCAGCTCTTCCGAGTCCTCGTGTTTAAGGCAGGGCATTGACACTTGTGCTAAAGCTCATGGCATTTCTGCAAGGAAGAGCTACGAAGACACAAATTAAAGTGCTTATAAATCGTTAAACACTGCTAAACTCTGTGAGTGCTATACAGCTAGTTCTAGTCATCCCTTTTCATTAGGTTATTCATGTGCAGCTGGCCTGCCTTCACACAGAAATTACTCATGACTATCTAAAATGTTATGACATAGGCTGGACCTTCCCACTAATACCTAAAGACCTTAGAAATAATGGGCTTGACATTTCTGACTTCTTCCAAGAGGTGAATTATCTTCATTTCCTTCAGTCACTAAACTGGTAAACGGTGTTACTAATCCAGTGAGTCAGGGTTAAATTACTTCACCCCGAAAAGAGAGCTATTTAATAAACAGGAAGGCAGACATCTATTCTCAATTATTTCAAATATGGTTGGAAAAAACAGAATTAACTGATCTTAATTAAAATTGGGGGTGTAGAGGGGGGTCTACAGTCCTAAGAGGTGTTGTTTGATTCCTGTAGGGTTTATGTATATTATTAGGTTTTATGTATTTATTTAAATTTTTGTGGCAGTGGAGAGTTCTAGGTAAGAACTCTCCTTCTGAGCTAGTCTCAGCTCCTCTACTGACTTTTTTCTTTTTTTGGTTTTTCGAGACAGGGTTTCTCTGTGGCTTCAGAGCCTGTCCTGGAACTAGCTCTTGCAGACCAGGTGGCTTCGAACTCACAGGGATCCACCTTCTTCTGCCTCCCGAGTGCTGGGATTAAAGGCGTGCGCCACCACCGCCTGGCCTCTCCTGGCTTTTAAAGCTAACGTGAAATTTCAAAAGACTTCTGGAGATGTTTTGTGAGATCACTGTCAATTTAGCTTGGAACATTTAAGACATCTAACATTACAAGGTCTGATTTCTCAGAGGTCCCAAGTGGTCAGGACAGGTAGTAAAGAGACAGTGTGTTTGTGTGTGTGGTCTGTGCGCACACTCCAGCCCATGGCGTGCATGTGGAGGTTGCCTAAGGATAACTTTTCTGCTCCTCCTATGTTGGTTCTGGGAAATGAACTCGGGTTAGGTTGATAGGTTGATGACAAGTGCCCCTACCCACTGGGCCACCTTCCTGGTCTTTAATGTAATATAAGAAAATATTCTAAGTGCACTGACTTGTCTGTGTGCATGCCATGGAGGTCAGAGGACAACTGTGGGTCCTGGGACTGCACTCAGGATGTCAGGCTTAGTGGTAATTACCTTACTCACTGAGTCATCTCATTGACTGGACCATGTATTTTGAAACAGGGCCTCTCACTGACCCTGGAGCTCTGACTGGGCTAGACGAGCAGGCCAGCAAGCCCCAGGGGACTCCTTGTCTAGTTCCTCTCAGCACTGGGATCCCAGGTATGTGCTGCACCCCCAGCTTTTAAGTGTATGCCGGGGATCTGAACTTGTGTTCCCAAGCCTACATGGTAAACAGTGTTCCAGTCCCTCTGAGCTGGAGATCAGCATTTAGAACACTTTCTTTCTTTCAAAGATTTATTTATTTTTTTATGTATATTGGGATTTTGCTTGCATATATGTCTGTGTGAGGATACCAGATTCCCTAGAACTGGAGTTACAGACAGTTGTGAGCTGCCATACTGTGGAATAATCCTTTTGTACACTGTAAAGATTTGTCACTCAAATTGGTTTAGTAAAAATATGATTGGATGATAGCCAGGCAGGAAGAATAGATGGGACGACCAAAGGAAGGATGTTGAGAAGAAGGGTGGAGTCAGAGGAGTCGCCAGCTAGATGGAAAATGAGTCGGACAAACAAAATGGGATAGAGGTAAAAGCCATGAAACTCAGGGTAGCATATAGATCAATAGAAATGGGTTAAGTTGTAAGAGCTAACTTAGTAAAAAGCCTGATCACCCAAACATTTGTAACTAATATTGAGTCTCCATGTTGGTTATTTGGGAATTGGCAGACAGGACAGAAACTTCCACCTACACTGCCATGTGGGTCTAGGAATTGAACCCTGAGCCTCGGGAAGAGCAGTCGATGCTCTTCACTGCTGAGTCGTCTCTCCAGCCCCAATATTTCTACTATTTATGAAGTGAATAAAGAAAAAGGAACAATTGTACACTATAGATGGCATGACTCCATGTGCTTAAGTAAAATACATATATGGATGCACACCAAACTAAAAAGAGATTGTTTTTTGAAGGTAGAAATGGAAGGATTGGAATTTTTAGAACTTTAGAAAAAAATTCTGATGGGCTGTGGTGGTGCACACCTTTAATTCCAGCATTCAGGAGGAGGCAGAGGCAGGCCGGAGCTCTGAGTTC
>JAQHUG010000041.1:844034-866318 GCA_028555095.1 Dicrostonyx torquatus
AGGAGACAGTGTGGGATGTCCCAGACAGTACCACACTTTCCATCCGGGACAGGAGACAGTGTGGGATGTCCCAGACAGTACCACACTTTCCATCCAGGACAGGGGACGACAGACACATCATATCATCATATTATTTTAATTTAAGGAATGCACCTTTTAAGGACAGGTTTGTAAAACGTCTTTATTCATTTGTCACATATGATGTTTAGGTAGAATTTGTTTTCCAGCTTCAAACTTTATTTTTTAAACCCCTGGAAAATAAGACTTTTTGTTTACCTTAACAAAAACTGACCTTGGAAGAAACATTTTTAGCAAAATGTTATTATAAAAGTCATAGAAAATACTGTCCTCTTCATTTTTTGTTTTTGCCAAAATGTTACATAAAATCCTTTTTAAAAATACACACATTACAAAAGAAAAACCGTGAGTAGACTACACACAGCACTTTGCTTGGGACTGAGGGAGCTGCGTTCCAGAAACAATCAGTTAAGCACATTGGAAACTATGATGTCAGCTTGGAAGAGTGCAAACCCGAATCACATCCCGCTATGAAGGCATGCAAGCCACTGGCCGAGAACGCGACGGAACGAAAGCACAGCAGGAAGCAGTCACAGCCACTACTTAAAAATGGTTTCCTTTTTATTACATTAATTTTTTTCAAAAATACTTTTCTTTACAATAGAACGCCTAGAAAATATTTACAACCTTCCTCTAATAAAATAGAACAGCAGTTAAATATATCTGAAAATAAGATGGGTTTTCCATAAAATATATCTGTTAACTTTTTATATACAAGCTTTCTCAAAGGGAGTCTAAATTCATTACTGAAAAACCATCGCGTCAACCAGGAGCCGTGTGAAGACATTAACCATTAGGAAGAGAAGTTCTTTAGGGCCGGGAGGGGGCAGCTAAAACACAACACACACATGCAGATAGAATCATTTCCAGAAAAAAAGTGCAATATTTTAACAGGAAGTCAATTCTTTCAGTTGATAGCTGGGAAATACTAACCCAGGTACGTGAACTGTCTCATTAAGGAGGAGTTCTTTGGTTATTTCAAGTCAAAATATTCCTTACGCTATACTGCTTGGAGAAATCAAAATTACATTATGCACTGGATATTGGTGGTGGCAGGTGAGTTTATTTCTAAGGTTTCAAACTGGGCAAATCCCCAAGCAGGCGTGCAGGGACTTTCTAAAGCTCTGGGCATTTGCTCTTCTGTGTGGCTACACTTTCCCAGACGTAGAGGCAGACAGAGCCTTGTGCTCTGCTGCTGAGTGGCGGCTGGGTGGCTCGGAAAGGAAGCTCACGCGTGATGCCCAGGCAGTTTTTAACGCTTCTGAGATCATACACAGGCCACACTAACCCTTGAAACAATAGCAATGAAAACACCCCACCCTCGCCTAGAAAGAACCTCAAGATAGCTCTGGAAACAAGGATGGAAAGGAAAAGAATCTTTGAAAACAGTCTTCTGTTTGTGGCTTTCCTGAAACTCAGAAGCCACTGCCTGAGTGGGGCTATGGTAGGCCATGGCCTCATGGCCCCCTGGCCCCCTGAAAATGTGCCAAATGGTTTTGTAGAATCCAATATGAAGGTTGTCCAGCCCCACTCTTCTGCTAGGATGCTCTCCAATGCCAAGCTAATCATGGGCCAGCACAGTGGCCCAACATGACAGATTTACATAGAGCGGGGAGCTAGTCTACTCAAGGAGGGTTAAGACCTGAAGACATCTGGCCTGGAGGCCAGAGGCCATGAATACAGGAGGGCTGACAGGAACTCCTCTGGACCAGGGACAAGGTTCCAGTCCGATTGTGTACTAACAGTGGGAGGGTAGGTCAGCCCAACTGAGCCCCAAAGCCTGGGCAACGACATTTTTGAAGGATTACAGGTTTATTGCCTTCAAGTACAAATGGCGCCCCCTGCTGTCAGGGGCAGAGCAAAGTCATGTAGCTTAGAAGTCCACAATCGCTTTGGTAAGTGACTTGTAACGAATACATTCATTATTTGAATGCAAGCACGGTAGCGAACTTGAATCTGAGCCCATTTTGTTGGCGCTCAAAGCAGTTTCCATTGCATCTGCTATTTCTACGTGTTAGAAAACGCTATCTCTCTGTAGCTAACGTCTAGGCAAACCTCAGACCAGCACAGACAATTTGAGCAAATCGGAGTGAAAAGGTTTCACAGTATGTTCAAGTGGTGCAAAGTAAGTTTAGAACTCCACTGGCCATGAACCATGTTGAGAAAAAAAAAATAAAATGAAAAGGAATAAAAAAAAAATAGGTTCTTCTGACCTGAGGGAGGGAAGGCTTTCAGGTAGGGCAGAGCAGAATAAAAATAATTCTTGATGGGAAAACATGGCCTAAAGTCCCAGGATAAATGGGGTAACCTGCTTCCTACACACACACACACACACATACACACACAAGCACACACACGCATGCACGTGCACACACACACAAGCAACACACACACACGCCCGCGCACATACATGCACGCACGCACCTGCACACACTCACACATTCACACCAATTTTGGAGATAAAAGGCAACCAGGGTGGCTGACATCTGAAAGCAAACAACACGAATGTGAGGCTCATCCCTGCAGGAAACGGCCTCGCGAGAACACAGCCCAGATGAGACGCCTCTTAAAGATAGTTGTGCCAATTTTTTATTCCCCCCAACCCCCAACAAAAACAATTGAAAAGAAGGTAAAAGAGAAAAGAACTGGATTTGTTTCCCCTCCTTTAACCTGAAGAAAAGGACCACTTTTTAAACAGGTAGTTTAAAAGGGCTTTCAAAGGAGCAGGAAGTCCAGGTTTTCCTGACTGATGAAGGTGGAGGCCGTGCCTTCTGTGTCTCTAGGTGATGAATGAGGAGCTTAGAGTTCTGTATCACCCTGAAGCAAAACCGAATCTTGGTCATCCAAGAGAAGATCCGTGCCCACCACCTCGGCCTCGTCCATGACCCCTAACTGCTGGACCACATCGTCATCCAGGATGTCCACGTCCTTGACTGGCTTCATGAGACTCAGCTGGTCCAGGGGCAGCAGCTCAGGTGCCCCCACCGGCCCAGTAGTCCTCTCGATGGTGGCTGCCATTTCTGCTGCGAAAGCCGCCTTCTGAGCTTTCTGCCTCTGCTGCTCCTCTTGCTGTCGGTGAGTTTTCATGTGCGCATTCCGGCTTTTGATCTTAAAGAAGACCCTGGAAGAGAGGAAGAGAGTGGCTTGTGAAACCTCTGGGCAGAGTTTAGTTCCTGGAGATAATGATGGCCGATTCCTGCAGGGACTTGGAGGGACGCAGGTTGCAGTCTGGTTTGGGGTAGCTTCCTCCTGCTGTGACCAGTCATTTCTCTGGGCATTCGTGGAAGAGGGCTGGGGACAGGAAAACACTGACGGTAAGTCCTGCTTCCTTCCTGTACTAATGGAGACCTCAAAGGTTGTCCTGTCTATCCAGTCTGACATCCTGTTCCTGTCACTAACAGCACCCTCTGCACAGGAGAATCCCAAATCCTGCTGATGCGCTCTGACAGCCCACCATAGAACAGCCCATCCCTCCCCCGGCTTCTGGCCCTCTTCTTCCAGCCAGAGCCCACCAAGGATAGTCCACACACACTCAGTGCACCCCTTTTCCATTCCACTTTTTCCAGTGAGGTTCTCGTCCCTTCCACTTCAACCTCATTGGACCAGTAACTGCGTGCGGCCAATTCCAAGGCCTTTCTTCAGGCTTTATTGTGCTGGGCTGCCAAGCCCCACCTACCATTTCTTTTCACTGCAGACCCCTCTTGGTCACCATAATTATCATCATTTCATATTGTTTTCTTTAGAATAAAAGTGGGTCTCAGCTAGGAGAGGCTGTGCCCTCCCAGGAAACATCTGGCAATGTCTGGAGACATACTGGATTGCTGTATCCGAGTTGGGAGGTGTCTTTCTAGCACCAAGCAAAGACCAAGGATGCTGCTATGTGTCTTATTTTAAAGGTCAGCCCTTCTCCCCTGGGCAAGGAATTATGGATTGCAGAATGTCAGTGGTGTCCACAACCCTGGGATTCTTTAGACCAAGGGTTCAGGCTCTTTATTCTAGCCACTTGCACAGAACTGTCTGTTGATTTTCCCTGCTGCTTCAAGAATATGGTGGGAAAGCGAGGTGTTGAGCCAGCATGTCCTGCACATTCAACATGGCTTACTATCTAGGCCATTTTCCAGAGTGTTAGCTCAGATAAGAGCCTGTGTTTACAGAGAAGCAGCAGCATAGATACAATTCTGTGACTCTCTCAAGCCAACCCACTGACCCGCCCACCCACCCAGCCTTAGTCCAACAGGCTGGGGACTTGTATTGAAAACATAATTTGAGCAGCAGAAGGAGGCCATCTGTGAACTTGTCCAATGCTATTCCTAACTGGAGAAGCCCAGGAAACATTGCTAGTTCTCGTAAAATCCTACTTGAACTTTAGAGAGAAGAAGCGGCAGGCGAGAGGCTCAGAGAAAGCCTGGCGGCCTTGAGTTCGAGCCCCAGGATCCACACAAAGCGGAAGGGGAGAACTAACTACACAGAGCTGTCCCCCAGCCTCCCACACGTGTACAGGCATGTACATGGGCACACACACACTAATAACAAAGTCAAAAAGAAAAGACCACAAGTAACATAAGGGCAAGACAAGAAACATGCTCGCTGCATGCTTTTGAGTGGCCACCGGAAACATGAATTACGAGGCAAGTGCCGCATGCCCAGACGTAAGTACATCTGGGCACACGGTGAGACTCCTCCGGTGGAACCCATTCTAAGCACAAGGCTCACATGCTTTATAACCACCTTTTACACACGCAGCTGAAGGTACTTTTATATCTTTTTATTTGTTTGTTTGTTTTGGTTTTTTGAGACAGGGTTTCTCTGTGTAGCCCTGGCTGTCCTGGAACTTGCTTTGTAGACCAGACTGGCCTTGAACTTAGAGATCCACCTGCTCCTGCCTCTTGGGTGTTGGGATTAAAGGCTATGCCAGCATTACCTGGCCTTTAAAATATCACAATTGTTCTTTCTATTTTGTTGCTATTTTTTATATATGAAAGGGCATTTGGCTGCATGTGTGTGGCACATGTGGATGCCGGAAGAGGGCATCAGATCTTCTGGAACTGGAGATGGTTCTTAGTTACCATCTGGGAGCAAACCCAGGAAGAGCAACCAGGGCTCCCAACTCCTAAGTTAGCTCTGCAGTCCACCTGACATGTCTCTGAGGTCCCCACTGGCCCTACTGATGGAACTAGGAATGTTTTCCTGACAGTTTCGGAGACTCCGGTAGCTGTCTCTCCATTCCTTATGTGTTTGAGACACTGGAGACCATAAAGAGAATGCAGCAAGACTCCTAATGGCCACCAAGGTATGACGGTGCCAGAGCCTTGAGGTTAGGCAGAACCACCGAGAAGGAAACTGTGAAGGAGCCGTGTATTTTATTTACCACTACTTAGGCTCTTTGCAAAGCAGCTCACTAACCAAAACAAAGCAGAAGGCTGGGGCAGCGCGGAAAGCCAAGCACTGATCTGGATACAGCAAGATTTAATATCAGCTTTGCTTTCCTGGCTGTGTGACTTGGGACAAGTCGTTTTACCTGACTTTAAATCTTTATTTGTAAAATAAGCATGAAAACAACTTGGACTGGATGGGGTTTTTCCCTGGGAGGATTTAGTGAGTTTACATACATGAAGTATGTAATAAATCCCAGCACACAGCTGCTATAGTCCCACCTACTGTTATCTTCCTCCCTTAGCTGTTGTTTTAAGGTGTATGTGAAGGGGCAGGGATGAAAACTAGGTTTTATCCCATGCATGGGCTCTAATCAACTAGATGTGCCAGTTTGCATCATCATGATTCAAAGGAGAGGACACTGTCTAAGTGTGATGTCAGAGAATGAGGCCACTGATCAGCGATGTGTGCTGTGGACACAGGCGTGAACAGAGGTAGCGAGAAGGGATCCCAGATCCCAGGGGCGGCATCAATGGGAGCCCCGAGAGCCTCGGCTTTTGCTGACTGGAGAAACAGCCCTCCCAGGACAGCCATTCACCGTGACCCTCGGTTTCAGAGTACTTACTTGCCACACTCCTTGCAGGGGAAGATAGTGGTGGGGTCCGTCTCTCCACTGGTGGTGCTGTGTGATGGTGAGCTCTTTACCGAACAGTACCCACTCTGAGTGCCACCTGGCTTCTGCTTCCCAGAGGGGACGGCACCTCGGGTCTTGGTCACCTGGTTGGTGCCGCCATGGATGCGGGCGTGGCCATTCAGTGCCTGTCGGGAGCTGAACACCTGGGGAAGAAAGGGAGTCACATGACATCTACAGTCCTGAAAAGGAAATTAGGGTCGTTAGTCACTTGTAGAAAAAACATGTGATACATGAAACAGCGCAAGGTTCATACAAGCAAACACTAGGCGTGTGCCACAGAAAGCTCAGACACCCCAACCACAAACTGTGCCAACAACACTTCCTAAGTGGTCTAACCTGAGCCCAAGGCAGTGTGGCTCAGCACCAAGGACAGATGCATTGTCTCCTCAACCCCCATGTGCAAACTGAGAGGACTTGGAGCCTCCCTTGGTAACCCACTGTTTTAATTCTTGTTGTTGCTTCCTGTGATGCTGGGGGTGGAGCCTGAGCCCCACACTTGCTAGGTGAATGCTCTCACTCTGAGCAACACAGCAACCAAGTGCACTGCAGCAGCCACACCTAAGACCCCAAACATTAACAGGATTAAACAAAGGACCAGGCTTTCTTCTAGCTTTGGGGACAGGGTATCACTCTGAGGGCCTAATTGGCCTGGAACCTGCTATGTAGACTGGTTTTAAATATGAGCCAATCCTTCTGCCTCTGCCTCCTAAGTGCTAGAATTACAAGTGTGTATCACAACGTCCTGGCTGGAAATGTGCAGGCCGATGACTTTGTTTATGTTAGAGTCTCACTCAACAGCCCAGGCAGCCTTGACCTCACTGCAGCTCAGTTCCTTATCCTCCTGCCTTCATCTCCGAGTGTCGGGAGCACAGGTATCCGCTACATGCCTGGCTCATTTTTCAAATCCTGACATAGAATAGGGTTTCTTGACCTCAGAATTACAGACACTTGGGTCTGGACAGTTGGGGACAGGCTCACACACAGCAGGGTGTTTACTGGCTTCTGTGGCTTCTACCCAAGAGATGTGGGTCCCACTTTCCCAGTCCTTGCAGGACCAAATTATCCTCTGTCCAGAACCACTGAAGTACGGGCTATAATCCGCACCCCCAGTCCTACAGCCCCCTTTCTATTGATATTACATAAAAACAAATCTCTTCCTGATTTCCTGAACCTAGCCTCCACTGTTAGGCATGGAGTAGGTCACCACACTGTCCTTGATGGGACTTAAAAAGTCATTAAGAGTGTCTGTCTTGCCGAGCACGTCTGATTAGGCAAAGTAAAAGATGATCTAACCTACCCCCACCCCGACTAGCCTAAAACCCAAACATTGATTTTGCCCTAAAACCATGAATTGAAAAAGCACCCACTTTCTGAACTAATACCAAGAAACATTGTCATTTAAAGTCACAGCTTAATCAACTCAGAACTGAAGTAATCTGGGCAAAATGGCAGCGATGGCGTGCAGAGGCCAGGCCACGGTGCTCCAACATGCTGGCCTTTGCCCAGATGAAGATGCATACACTTTTGTTTTTCTAAAGCCTTTTCATGTTTTAAAAATGCAAATAAAATGAATTTTCATATTAGTAAATAAACATCTTATTTATTTATTTAGAGACAGGTTCTCACTATATAGTCCTGACTGACCTCAAACCAGCCTCTGGAGTGCAGGGACTAAAGGTGTGCACCTTCTGTCCAGCCAGGACATAAACACTGTAAAGACTTTCCTTAAATGACAGACTCCATAAACAATATTTAATATACTCTGCACTAGACAAGCGAAGATCAGCGAGAGGACAATAATGCATCCCAGGAAGTGGGACATTTGGGGGTAACATCCTTGGAACTTGTCTATACAAGTGTGTCAGGCTTTAAGAAAACTGATTTGGGAAAAATCTCAGCAGTTTAGACTACTGGGGATAGGCAGAATACCCAGAGTCCTTGCAAATAGCCTCTAGGATTTATGGAGACTTAGACAACACCCAGAAGGAGTTTGAGGGGGTCCCCCAGGCTCCCTTTAACTTGTTCACAACATTTATTTGCTTAGGGAATTTTTGTCCCCTAAGATTGCAAAGACAAACTTTAGTTGCTCAGAAACAACTTTCTCAAATGTCACATTAGTTACATTTAAATTAGAGTTAGTAACATTTTATGGCGTATGAAAAGATAAACCTTCCAGAGATGAAGCTGGAGGTAGTTCAGTCAGGTCACTGTGTTAGAAAAGGGAAACCCTGGCAGGCTCTTCCAGGAAATTCAAATGCATGCTGACAAGATAAATCTGGCCTCTGGTGACATAGAGTCTGCGTGCCTGCACAGAGGTACCAGGAGACAGTATAGCAGGCAAGTGTACCTTCTGGAGGCCTGCTTTCACTGTGGAGCTGTCAATCACACACTTCCTGAAGGCAGGAGCCCTTCTGGTTTTTTTGTTTGTTTTTTTTGTTGTTTGTTTTGATTTTGTTTTTGCCTGAAGAACAGGTCTTACTGTAAACCGCAGGCTGGCTTCAGAGTCACAGTCTCTGGGGTGCTGGGATTACCAGCCTGTGTCACAGCGCTTGGCTTTAGGGGCCTCCTCTAAAATCTCCAGCATGTAGCATTGTGCTCGACAGCGAACACACATAGTCATCTCCCTTGGCTAAGCTCATTAAGAAAGTGATAGCTACGTGGAGTGACCTCTGCCAGACGTCCATCGCTCTTAGAACTAGGCACAGTTGTATGACCCTCAGGCCTCCCAGAGCCAGGGACAACACAGATACTTACAGCCCCACAGTTGGGCATTTCACAGATGAAAGAGCCAGACGGTTGGCCAGCGGCCTGCAGGGGTGGCCCCTCAGTGGGAGCCAGGGCAGGGACAGGAGGTGGCTCTGGTGACTTGGCCACTTCACTCTCCTCTTCTTTTATGGATTTTCTATCTTCTTCTGGATCCTCTTCTTCCTCCTCTGCCTCTTCTTCCTCTTCACTCGTCTGGTATTAACAAAAGCAAGAAGGTGATATTCCCAAAAGGGATTTTTAGTAGTGGATAGAAATCACAAGCCAGGACATGGGACACTGGGGCTGTGTTACTCTTTTCCTATGGCAGGTGACAGAGTCTGCAAGGCTGGCCTCTGGACACTGGGATCTTGAGGTAGAGAATGTTCCATACTGCACTTTGGGTTCTCCCATGATCCCTTATAGAAAAATCATGCGAAGGCAGAGGGGCCAGAGGTAAAGATGCCCTGCCTAGGGGTCGGAGGCAGCACAATGGGTAAGTGCTAGTATATATCATGAGGACCTCAGTCCCAGACCCCTGAGGCCCCATATAAAAGCCAGCTGTGTGTGGGCGCTGTAACCCCAGGGCTGGGAGGTGGAAACAAAGGATCCTTAGAGGTTGCTGGTCAGCCAATCTAGCCAAGAAGTTAGGCTCCAGTCTCACGGAGAGACCCTGCCTCAAGAATAAGGTGGAGGGACTGGAGCAATGGACAACCTGTTAAGAGCACTTGCTGCTCTCTCAGAGGACCTACGTTCAGTTCCCAGCACTCATCTCTAGCAGGTCACAGTTGCCAGTAACTCAAGCTCCAGGAGATCTGGCTTCCTTGGGCACTGCACACATGTGACATACATTTATACAGACACACATACATACACATAAAAGATAAATAAGGACTGGAGAGACGGCTCAGCAGTTAAGACTGAAGACTATTCTTGCAAATATCCAGTGTTCGGCTCTCAGTGCCCTCATTGGGTGGCTCTCAACCACCTAACTCCAGTTGGAGGGTATGTGATGTCCTCTGTGGCCTCTATCGGCCCCTGCACGAATGTGGTCACATATATAATTCACATTCAGGCCCACAACACATATACATAAAATAATAAAATCTTTTATAAAAACACTGTAAGTGGGAGTGGGGCTGGAGAGACTCAGCAGGTAAGAGCATCCACTGTTCTTTCAAGGATGCAGGTTCAGTTCCCAGCACCCATATGGTTCCAAGGGCTCTTGATGCTTTCTTCTGGGCTCCACGGGCATGAGGCATCACACACACACAACAGGACATTAAAGTAGCAAGCTATCGAGCAGTATGGTGTGGGCAGGGCTGGGAAAGAATTCAGGGATTAATGTAATTTTGAAAGTAGCGATCTACTTATTTTTACTTATGTGTTTAAGCCTGCATGAGTTTATGTGCACCGTGAGCACATGATGCCCGAGGAGGCCAGAGAGCATGCAATTCTCTGGAGCTGGAGTTAGAGATAGTTATGAGCTGCTTCCTGTGGGTTCTGGGTGCCAAACCGGAGTCTTAGGTAAGAGCAGGAAGTGATGAGCCATCTCGCCAATCCTTTTGTTTCTTCTCCCTTTTTAGACAGAGTCTCATGTAGCCTAGGCTGGTTTTGATCTTGCTATGTAGCCAAGGCTGCCCTTGACGGCTGAACCTCCTATTTTTATCTCTCAAGTGCTGGAATTATAAGCATAGCCTACCACCATCTCTCTCTCTCTCTTTTCCCAGACAAAGTCTCACTAAGCCCAGACTGGCTTTGAAGCTGCAATTGAAGAGGTAAAGCTTCTTAAGTGATGGATCACAGACATGCATCACCATGCTTGGCTAAACACAGGGTTTTAAGAAACTCCCATCTACTTTCTGCCTGAGCAGCTACTTGACTCTACTTGGGTAGAGTGAGGTGGCTGGCTCTTACATGCCTGGAAGTGGCTGAGGACCAGGACACAGGAATTCTCCAGCAGTCTTTACCTGACATGCCATTTGTCTCTGCCAGGTCCTCCTGTATACCCACTGTTTATAGCAAGCAATCTCCAGTTTGTCCCCTGAGCCATGCAGCTCTAGGCAAGCCTTTGGTTCTCAGAATCATGAAGCAGGAATTTCCAAGAAGAATAAAGATTTCTGAGAACAGTGGTACCCTGAATCCAGAAACCATAGGTTTCTTCTCTCATGAATTATTTTATTTTTATTTTTAGACAAGGTCTCATCACTACATAACTCTGGCTGGCCTAGAACTCACTGTAAACCAGGCTGGCCTCGAAAGGAAAGAGATCTACCTGCTTCTGCTTCCCAAGTGCTGGTATTGAAGGTGTGTGATACCACACCTGGCTTTTATACTTTTATTTTTAAATTATGTATATGTCTTTGTAGGTGGGTATGTGCACACAGAAGCCAGAGGCATCAGATTCCCCGGAGCTGGAGTTAAAGGCTACTGTGAGGTGCCCAGTGGATGTGCTAGGAATCAAACTCAGGTCCTGCGGAAGAGCATTGAGTGTTCTTAACCACTGAGTCATCTCTCCAGCCTCTCCACCCTCCTCCCCTTTCCCCTCTTTAAGACAAAGTATCACTCCATAGTCCAGACTGGTCTAAATACATACATTATATATTCCAAGTTGGACCAACTCATGCCAGCCATGCATCTGCAAATTACAAGTGTACATCACCATAGGTGGCCTCTCTCCAGTTTTGATTTAGGGGTGGGTTGTGAGAAAACGCAGAGACGATACCCACCAACCCAAGGCAGTTGCCACTTTCCCCTGCTTCAGTGCTAGTCACAGGTGACACCATGCAGACATATATTCAAGAGGCTGCATTAGCAAGGTATGTGTAAGAAATGGCCACTTTCCAGCCAGTTAACCCTTCAAATCCAGATTCTCAGGCAAGAACCGGGGGACTTTGTAGTCACAGCTATTAAGTGACCATGGTCTCCAGTTTGGCAATCATGAAACACGCTTCACAAGAAAGCTTTTGACAACACTGGCACTTGTTCCACGGATGTACTATAATTACAGTTTTCTCACAATGCCGTCTATTAGGAACTCTGAAGACATACTTCACGTGGCCACAAAGTTACAGACTGAATTCTACTCTCTGGTGGTTCTGAACATTTCAGGAATTCGGATGGGTTTTCATTTCATTTGGCAATCTGTACAAGTTCACAACATATTTATCATCAAGATGGATGACTCAGAGATGTGAAGACAGGAGAACCAAACCCCAACATGTAGTAGTCTGTAGCTACATGTCGGCCATTTTATGATGCACGGCAGATGAAAGCGAACGACTTCAGATGGGAGTTGGTCAAACACAGGGGAGGGAGGAGGAGATACGTACATACATGTATATACATACAACTATAAATGGATATAATTGTATGTGTGTGTTTGTGTGCGTGTATGCCACTAGCATTCCCTGCCTGCAGAAGCCAGAAAGGGCGTTAGATCTCCTGTCCCTGGAGTTACTGACAATTGTGAGCAGTCCTCTGTGGGTGCTGGGAATAAAACCAGCTCCTCTGGGAAAGCAGCAAGCTCTTAGCTGGAGTCATCTCTCCAGCCCGAGGATTTGACATGGTGCCCGACCCTCAACTGTGCATACCGAGAGTTCCTTGTGGAGGGTGGAGGGTGGTGCTTTTATACCCACGCTCCAAGAAACGGGGAAATTGGAATACAGACTTTCAACCCCAATCTGCCAAAGACATATGTCTAAGTGTCACGGGTGTTCTTGACAGCAATGAAGAAATGAAGAAAAGGCATTAAATGTGTGGTGTCAATCAGGCACCTTCCCCCACCCCCATAAGACTTCTGATTCTCCCAAAACTCTTCATAGATTTCTTTCTTAAGCAAATCAAAAAGTCAGCCAGATAAGTCATTCCTTAGCTCATACAGTCAGCAAAGAAATTGAACTGAGAGGCTGGGAAGACAGCTCAGTTGGTAAAGTGGTTGCTTTGCAAACACAAGGACCTGAACTCAAACCCCAGAATCCACTAAAGAAGTTTGGTGTGGTGGCATATGCTTGTAATCCCAGAACTGTGACGTGGAGATGGGATCACTTAACAGCCAGCCAAACCTCACTAGTGAGCTCTGGATCCCAGTGAGACCCAGACTCAAAAAGCAAGGTGGGAGGCACACTTCCCTCCGATCTTCCTCTAAGAGAGGAAGGGCCAGAGATGGCCCAGGCTGGGTCTCACCCTATCCTGCTGAGCAAGCGCTCATTCTGCACCCATCCTGACCATGGCAGAATCATTCCTAATCAGCCCTTTAGGTCCTGAGCTCCCTCAGTGAGCCCCTTTGCATTTCCTCTGGGAGAAATGCTCACTTGCCTTTCAGTATTTACACATGTGTGCACGTGTGTGTGTGTATGTGTGTATGTGCGTGCATGGGTGCGTGTGTGTGCTCACTCGCATACCAAGACCCACATGTTGAGGTCAGAGGACAACTTTTAGTAGCGGGTTCTCTCCTTCCGTCTTGTGGTCCCAGGGACTGAACTCAGATCATCAGGCTTGGCAGCAGGCACCTTTACCTGCTGTGCCATCTTGATGGCCCCTCACTTGCCATTTAATAAAACCCTGAAGAACAGGTCCGTGGGCTAGGGCTAGGCCTTCTGCACACGACCCTCTCCGCCCAGGTTTCCGTTTCTACTTGGCAACTGGTGCTCAGAATGTTGACTGTACTCACAGGGCCCAAGGGTAAGCTGCAGCTACGACTCGGGTCTTAAACAAAGACTGCTTTTATGGGCCTGAGTCATCTTTTCACATAAGCAAAAGTGCTTACCCTGAACACCAAGGGACAGGGCGTGTTTGCTGCTGATCCCGACCAGTGCTGTGAGCCAGAAGGTGTGGTGCCTTCTCTAATTTCCTTCCTCTTCTGAGGCTGCACTGTTAACGAGCACTGACCAAGATGGCACTTCTGTGCTGTATGATGATGTCTCTCTAATAGCATCCCCCCATTCAGCGTCTCTTTGCTCATTTCATCTCCCTCCAGAGTTCACAGAGAGATGCTACTATGGACCAGTGACTCCTGTCTCAGAAAAATGTCCATTCATTGGACAAATATTTAGCAAGTGTCATTACAAGTATGCCGTGGGCGCTGTCCCTAGGTCCTTGTTACTGCAGAACCTGGGAAATGACTTTCTCTTAGCAGACCACATCATGTGATTCTCCCCTTAGGTGCATGTGTGTGGAGGTCAGAGGCTGATGGGAGGAGCCTTCCTCTATCACTCTCCACCATATGCACTGGGGCAGAGTCTCTCAATGCATCCCAGAGTTCACAGATGTGGCTAGTTGGGCTAGTTATCCTGCTCCAGGGTCGCCTATCTCTGAAGACTAGAATTATGGCTATGTAGCCATGCTTGAATGACATTTACATGGATTCTGGAGACCCAAAGTTGGGTCCTCATGCTTGCAGGACAAGCACTTTACCCACGGAACCAAATCCCTAGTCCCTGATTTTATCTTTTTCCAAAACACAGCAGTAACATGGTCCAGAACATTCCAGAAACAAATGGGACTTTCCAAATCACTGAAATCATCTGTCCCACTTTACAGTTCAGCAGGGAGCGAGGTCCTAGGTCTAAGGCTGGCATTTCCCATGGTTCCTTGCTTACTGTCTATTTTGCTCATGTGAATAGCAAGGCTCGGTGACCCTGGGCAAACCTCCTCCCTGGGCTGTAATCAGTGAAACTGAGTATCCTTCTGCAGTAGCTAAGACTTTCTGGTTCTCACCGCATACTGTTCTCAAATATTCTTAGAACACACAGTCAAGTTTTCACGGTAAGCATGACATCATCCCAACTAGAATATGTCCTGTGAGAGGTGAGGACACAGAAGGCAAACACCATTTACATCCTGAGTGTTGACATCCACACATACTACTGTTTAAGCATTAAGGAAAAAACAATAGGGATTTTTTTTTTGGCTTCCTGAATCCCCTCTACTTGTAGAGGATCTTCGTCTCTGTGTGTCTGGTGCATGTTCCTCATCCTCAATAAATGCCTTTCTTCAACTGCAGAAGTAAGTCATGTACATGAGTGTTTCGCCCGTATGTTTGTATGTGCACCTTGTTGTGCTTGATGCTTGAGGAGGCCAGAAGAGGGCGCTAGATCTCCCAAGACTGGAGTTACAGACAGCTGTGAGTCACCACATAGCTCAGGGAACCAAACCCAGGCCCCTGCAAGAGCAGTCAGTGCTCTTAACCACTGTCTGTCCAGCTCATACTGGTGTTTGTGTTGTGGGAATTAATTGCTTTCATCTGACTGAGCCATAGGAGGCTGTGTTGCTTTTTTCCTTCTATCACATTTTGTATATTCATTTTTAAAAGACTTATTTATTTATTTAGTTGTTTTGAGACAGGGTTTCTCTGTGTATCCCTGGGTGTCTTGGAACAAGCTCTATGGACCAGGTTGGCCTCAAACTCAGAGATCCGCCTGCTTCTGCCTCCTGAGGGCTGGGATTAAAGGCATGCGCCACCACTCCTGGCTGCAAAAGATTTACTTTATGTGTACGTGTGTGTGGCTGGGTGTGAATTTGTACACATATGAAAGCAGGTGTCGTACAAGTCTTGGAGAGGGAACTGATCCCCTGGAGCTGGAGGTGTGGCACAGTTCTGAGACCTCTCTATGTGGGTGTTGGGAGCCAAACTCAGGTCCTCTGGAAGAGGAGGGTTGAACACTAAGCTATCTCTGTAACCCCACGTCTTTACTTTAAAATTTAATTTTTATTTAGTTTTTTTTTTTATAGATTTTCATATAGCCTAGGCTAGCCATTGAATTACACAATCAAAAATGACCTAGACCTTCTGATTTTCTTTGTGACTACCTTCTGAGAGCTGGGAGGACAAATGAGAGCCACCACACCCAGTATTATGCAGTGCTGGGATTTACACCCAGGGTGCTGTGTATGCTAGGCAGGGATTCTACCAACCGAAGCACATTCTCAGTTTCCACCTTAGGTCTTAGGTTTAGAACATGAAGATGACCCTGGACTGTCTGCTATTTAAGGCGATCAGTGCCAGGAGTGGATGAGGATACAAGGACTGGAATCATCCATGCTTGCTCAGCAGCTCTTCATCGACTAAACTTCCTGGTACTACCTATAGGTCAAAACACATCTTGTTCATGCCACAAAATCCCAGAAGGTCCTGTGCTCACGGATAAACACTAGTGGATCCGAGAACGTTAAACACACAGGGCTCTTTTCAAAGGAAGGGTGTATAGCTTGCCATGCATCCAGAAGGCTGGGAACAGATGTGGCTAGTGGCCTGGTGACCTCTGCACTCTCATCACAGACTTGTCAGTCTGTGGAACCCATCTTTATGGAGGATGTCACATGTGCTTTACAAAGGGTCTCTCACACAGGACTGAGTCAATTATCACCTGGGAAATTTTCACTGAATTGTGCTTAAATACGCCTAAAAAACCCCTTAGGTCAGACTCCCGAAGTCTGAACTCTGGCTCCTGAGTCGTGTTGAACTACTTTCTTGCCTCCTGCAGATTGTTCCTCTGCTGGCCAAGGTGACTGCAGAGACTGCCACATGTCCTGTTCTCAGGACAATGACATCTATGACACAGAAGGCTCAGGGAAGAATACTAGAGAGGGTGAGAGTGAAGAATACTAGAGAGGTTCCTATAAGTCAACCAAGCCAAGAGTGGGACTCCTGCTGTGTAGAAACACAAAGCAATCACATCTTACATTAGAGGAAAGGTTACAGCCTGAACCCGGGGATGTCTTCCCTCTGCCTACACCCAGAAATCAAGTCATAAGTCTCATAAGTGAACAGGGAACTTTGTCCCCTTTCCTAGCTGCTGTCAGGTAAAGCAGAAACACAGCAGTCACTAATAGTCCAGGAAGAGAGAGGGAGCCGGCAGAGGCGCCAGGAGCAGTGTCACTCACCATGCAGTCATCAATGGTTTCCGCTAGGCGTGTCCGGTGCCTCCTCCCTAGCCGCATTATCTTCTTCCAGGTGTAGTAGTACTCCACGCACTGAGCTACTGTCTTGGACTTCACCTGCCAAGAAAGTGTACCACGATTAGCTCCAGCACTGGACGGCGGGCGAGCTTTGTGGAACACCTAAGTCTGTAATAGGCAGAGGCATGCCAGTCTCTGAGAGTTCAAGGCTAACCTGGTCTACATAGGGAGTTCCAGGCCAGCCAGGGCTACATGGTAAGACTCTTTCTCAGAAAACAAAGACAAAACCAAAAACAAAACAGTAGGAACTATTCTTTCCATGTTTTTCCCCGGACAGCTGCAACATAAGTAGGTTCTCCTAACCATTTCTTAAAAAAAATAACAGAAAAACAAAAAACTGTAACATTTATGCATGTGTGTTTTCTCAAGTGTGTTCACACGTGTGGCGGTCAGAGGACAAGTGGTGGGAGTCAGTTCTCTCCTTTCACCATGTGAGTCCAGGGGATCAAACTCAGGTCATTGGACTTGGCTGCAAGCTCCTTGAGCCATCTAACTGGTCCCCTACTACTCATTTATCTTACGGCTATTCCGGAAATTCTTAACGCAGGCAATAACAAGAAGCACAAATGCATGCCCTTCCCTCTGCCATCTTTCCCTGACGAGAGGCAGCGGGCACTCCATCAACACTATCTTGTGATGCGATAACCTCTCCCTCCACAACATGGAGTAGAGACTTGCAGAACAGTCTGCAGAGATCTCCTTTCCTAAGCTTTTCCATTTAAAGGGCTCCGCTCTGTCTTAATGACTCTTAAAACCTATTTATGATCTAGTATGGTGCATACCTGCAATCGCAGCACTTGGAAAGTCGGGGCAGAGGGATCAGAAATTAATGTCCAGACTCAGCTACATAGCCAGTTCCAGGCCATGAGAGACCCTGTCTCAAAACCAATGCAAACCTATTTATGAACACGTTCTCAGCAACAGACTAAGCATGGTAGGCACAAGCACTTCCTTAATGCGGGGCACAAGCTTTGCCCTGTGAGCTCAAAGAGGCAAAATATCTCTTACCCAATATGCTTCAACCTAGGTGATGGCACATGCCTGTAATCCTAGCTCTCAGGAGGTGCAGGAAGGAGACCAGATGTCTTCCTTGGCTACATACTGAGTAGGGGGATAGCCTTGGATACATGAGCAGACTCCATGTGTAAAGGTGTGTGTGCCGTCAAGCCCAAGTTTAATCCTTGGGACCCATATGGTGGGAGGAAAAAACCCATTCCTATAAGCTGTCCTCTGGCCTCAACTCCCCATAAGCACTGTAACTAAAACCACACGCACACGCACACACACACACACACACACACACACACACACACACACACACACACACACGAGACCAGGAGAGTATCAGCTTGGATTTAGACACTGCACAACCTTTCCTGGCTACAGTCTCTCAACCCTCAGAGCATCCTGGATCTTAAGCCTTCACCTTGGGGATGCTCAACCTGCATATATGTTTTGGAATGAAGCAATCCTTTGCTTAGTTCACAGCCCTCCATGCTCAGGTGGGGCTCCATCACCCTGGTATGGTGGGATATACAGCCACCTGCATGCTGAGACGAGGGTGCCAGCAGAAGTGTTGGTTGCCCTCTTCAATGTCCACCTGCCATTTGGAATTACTACACGGGTTCCACCCCCAAGGGGTGAGATACTACCTCAAAGGGTCCTTGATTAAAAACTCACTGGCTTGTAAATACTGCATGTGAACAAGTCATGAAACCCAAGTGCAGGATATTTAAGGACGATGGTCCAGGCAGAGTGTTACAGTTTTAGTGTGGCTTGTCCCCAGAGGGCTCTTGTGTTAGAGTTTAGTTCCCAGGGTCATGTGACACCTTGAAGAAATGGGGCTTCTCAGGAATGACAGCACACGGCTTGAATCCCAGCACTTGAGAAGCAGAAGCAGGTAAATCTGTGATCTCTGGGCTAGCCTGGTCTACACAGTGAGAACGTGCTAAAATGGGGGGAGGGACCTCTCAGTAAAGAACATTAGGTCTTGAGGAGCACTACCTGGGGAGCATTAGGTAGGTGTGTGTGTGTGTGTGTGTGTGTGTGTGTACACGCATGTGTGTGATGTGCAGGGCAGGAGGTGCCAGGTGTCCTGCTCTGGTACTCTCCGCCTTATTTCTTTAAGGCATGGTCTCTCAGTGAACTTTGAGAATCTTGAGTGAGCCTTAAACAGCCATCCGTCCCCACTGATCCTCCCGCTCTGCCTCAGAAGCACTGGGGTTGCCGGTACAGGCACAGCCATGCTTAGACTTTTGACATGCACTCTAGAGATCTGGACTAAAGTCCTCACACCTACACAGCGGGTACTCTCCCTCACAGCCATCTCCCTGTGTCTATGAGAGGTTTCCAGAGAGCAGCTGCCCCAGAGTGAGCCGACCCTCAAAGGCCCGGTTCTCTGTGTCAGAACATCTGCCTTCCACTTGTGTCAGCTGCCATTAAGCCCTCAGCAGAGGCCAAGCCAATCTCCTGGACATTCGGAAATCAAACGGTGGGTTCTTTTCATTAAGAAGCTGTTGAGATACTTTGAAACATTTTGAATTTTTGCTAAACCACTCTCAGCTAAAGCCTATGAAATTTGTTACCTATTAATGTATGATTTCCTCTGTGGACGACATCTCTTCTCTTCTTTTTGTTTTTCCGTTTAAATATAGGGTCTCATGCATGCTAGGCAGACACTCTACTGAGCTATATTCCAAACCTGGGAGGATTAATCTATCTGTCTGTCTGTCTGTCTGCCTGCCTGCCTGCCTACCTACCTATCCACCTATCATATCTATATATCTATTATCTATCTACCTACCTATCCTATCTATCTACTTATCCTATCTTTACCCTAACTATCTACCTATCTACCTACCTATCCTATTTACTTACCTATGCTATCTATCTACCTATTCTATTATCTACCTACCTAACCTATCTATCCACCTACCTATCCTATCTATTTACCTTTCTTCCTTCCTTCCCTTCTTTCTTTCCTTCCTTCCTTTCTTCTGTAAAGTTTTATATAGTTATCACTCCCCCTCTTTTTTGGGGGTGGGGTGATGTTGTTTTTGAGACAATATCTCACTATGTAGCCGAAGCTGGCCTGGAGCTTGCATGTAGACAAGGCTGGCATTGAATGCAATAGAGGCCCACTCACCTCTGCCTCCAGAATGCTGAGATTAAAGGTGTGTGCCACCACGCCTGGCAGATATTATTTTTCATCATTACTGTCATGATTATGGGGTCTGACTCCAGAAATCCTGACACTAGGGAAGGGAAGGCCACATACCTCCCTCCCTTACAATGTCCTAGGAAAATGCCATCAGAGATACGATCTCCTGCGGAGGCTGGGATTCAGTCCCAGTTCCAGTTGTTCTGAAAGAACTGTACATTCAGCACATCTCCACTACAAAAGGCTGAGGATGTAGAATGGCTGGAAAAGCGCTTTACTTGTAAGCAGGAGAACCCAAGTTCTGTCTCAAGAGCTGACGGAAGACAGACCCGCATGGTAGAGCACACTGATAAGCGTAGCACCGGGGAGGAGGAGACAGGGATCCCTGGTGCCCACCAGCCAGCCAGCGTAGCCTGTACAGTGAGCTCCAAGCCAATCAAGAGTCTGTCTCAAACAAGAAAGGTGCGCAGGTGCACAGTGGGGGCTGGAGAGATGGCTCAGTGGTTAAGAGCACTGGCTGCTCTTGTAGAGGACCCAGGTTCGATGCCTAGCACCTATAAGGTGTCTCACAATTTTCCCAAACTCTAGTTCCAGGAGATCTGTTACCTTCTTCCTGACTCTGTGGGCATCAGAAATGTATGTAGTGCCCATACACACATGCAGGCAAACATTTATACACATAAAATAAAAATAAATCACTAAGAAGAGAAAGGTGGACAGTATCTGAGGAATAATATCCAAGGTTATCCCATGGCCTCCACACACACTCACGCACACACACAGAAACCTTATACTACAGAATCTTAACAACCTATGTATTCTTTTCCCATCACGTCCATCACAGCATCCTAGTTCCACGCCACCCCTGTAGCAACCACCATCGTTCCCCACATTGGTGGAAGACAGGCCTTTTGTGAGGACGTCAAGAAAGCGGTGAACAAAAATGTCTCACTATGGTGATGCCCAGAATCTCAAAGTTCCTTTCAGGTGAGCAGTGGGAAAGAGGCTTACCATCTTCTGCACAAAGATAAAGTCCTTGCTGTAGGTGGCCAGCGCTTTGTTAAACAGTTTCCTTTCTAGAGAGGTCCACTTGTCAGAGCCTGGAACAAAACAGAGCGTTCGTTAAGGACAGTGCTCTCTCTCTCACACCAGAACAAAGGTCTGGCGTCCCAGCGCTCAGGAGAAAGACGGAGGAGTTCAACCCTAGCCTGAGCTACATTGTGAACTTAAGGCTAACCTGTGCTACATGAGGTTCTGTCTCAAAACAAGAAAAATAAAAACAGAAGATCCCAGTTCTCTGAACAGTCACTTGGTCTAAGTCATGTTCCAACTGTCTAGAAAAAGGGACTGCACATATGAAATCCATGTTTGAATAAAAAGCTAGACTAGAGCTGGGAACAGTGTTGTGTGCCCGTACTCCCAGCAGCAGGAGGCAGGAGGACCAAGAGTCCAATGCCAGCCTGGGATACCTCGTGAAGCCTTGCTTAAAAACCAGAACAGCCAGTAAAATGTAAGAATCAGCAGCTCTGATTCTGGTTCAAAACTCAGCAAGTCACTTAAGCCAAGACTTCAACTTTGTAATCAATGAGTGGCAGTAATTAGAACTGCCCCCATTAGTAATCAGGTTTCTGTGAAAGTTAAAAACAATCCCATATGGGCTAGGCCGTGGTGGCGCACGCCTTTAATCCCAGAACTCGGGAGGCAGATGCGGGTAGATCTTTGTGAGTTCGAGACCAGCCTGGTCTACAGAGTGAGTTTCAGGACAGTCAGGGCTACACAGAAAAACTGTCTCAAAAAACCAGCCAAACAAACAAAAAACCCATGAAAAATCACCACCACCATCACCACCACCTCCACCCCCCCCCAGGGGGCTAGGTTCACTGTCTCTGCCATCACAAAGGCCAACATTCAAGGCAACAACTAAAGCTATGAAGGTGAATCCTAGTGGAACACAGAGAAGAAACTGTCTTCCTGTCAGGGCCAGGGCAGCAGGGAAGGTTATGAAGTAGAAAAATACCAGACTGGAGTTTTAAAGGTCATACAAAGGTCAGCAAGAAGAGAGAGAGAGAGAGAGAGAGAGAGAGAGAGAGAGAGAGAGAGAGAGAGAGAGAGAGAGAGAGAGAGAAGCGAATTCTGGGGCAGAAAAGTCAAGTGCAAACTCACAGTCAAGAATAATAGAGCTCGTTCACTCATTTGTTTGTCAAACTCTCACTGTTTGCTGATGATATGATAGTTTACATAAGTGATCCCAAAAACTCTACCAAGGAATTTCTACAAC
>JAQHUG010000041.1:876178-893335 GCA_028555095.1 Dicrostonyx torquatus
ATTTTGTTTACATGCATGTCTGTGCATCATGAGTGTGCCTGTTTCCCAGAGAATCCAGAAAACAGACAGCTTTGGATTCTCCTGGAACTGGAGTACAGACAGTTGTGAGCTGCCACAGGAGTGCTGGGACTCAACCTAAATGCTGTAGAAAGGCCCCTATCTTGGATTTTTTTTCTTTTCTTTCTTTCTTTCTTTTTTTTTTTTTTTTTTTTAAAGAAAAGGCAGCAACAGAGTTGACAGTGGATGGTTTTAAGCTGAGCAAAGCAGAGAAATCTTGCTATTCCGAGTGTGCACATCAGCAGCCTCAGGACCCTTTGGGAGCTCCTTAGAAACCCAGAACCTTTGATAGAGATGGCCCTGTGGTTAAGACCACTGGCTTTTCTTCCAGAGGACCTAGGTTCAATTCCCACCACCTAAAAGGTAGCTCAGTTCCAGGAGGTCTGATGCCCTCTTCTGGCCTTCATAGACACTGCACACATGTGGTGTGGTGTATAGACATACACACTGGCGATTACATAAAATAAAAATGGGGGGGGAGAAATCCAGAAGCCAGAGCCCCACTGCCACCTGCTGAACCAGCATGAGCATCTCAGGACAATCCCACAGTAATTTATGTTGAAAGTTCAAGATGAGTCCTGATCTCAAAAGGCAAATCCTAGCATTCTAGATCACATTTGAAGTACTGGCATGTTTGTTTATTTTTACATTTTCATAAAATCTATCTAAAAGCAGGAATCTAGTTCTAGTACTAGAAGAATCATGTGCTTTTATAAAAGGGAAACTGAGGCTAGGTGGACTTATCTGGCCAGTAGAGAAGGCTAACTAGACAAATGGTCAGCTATCACTCTGGGAAGATGGCACCATGGTTCTAGTTTAGGGACATTTAAGTGTCCCTAATGAAGGTCCCCAAAATTAAGAACTATGTTTTTTTTTTAAAAAATTTTAGATTTTATTTATGTGTATATAAATCTAAATTTATGAGTGTTTTGTCTGCATGTGTGTCTGCAGGCCAGAAGAGGGCAACAGATCCCACTAGAGACGGTTGTGAGCTGCCATGTGGTCACTGGGAATTGAACTCAGGACCTCTGGAAGAGAAGGTGGTGATTTTAACCATTGAGCCATCTCTCCAGCTCCATTCAGAACCATGTGAAAGGTGGAAAAGAGGAACAATCGTTAGAGAAAAGAGGTCTGGAGGCTCGCAAGTCCAGCTGAATTCCACAGCGGGGAGGAACTTCGGGCCAATTCTTGTTTTAGCCAGGCCTTCTGTCTACCTCCATCACTGACGCATGAAGTGAAATTCTAGCCTCCTAGAACATATGTACCCTGATTATTATTTAGTAACAGCTGTGTCAGCAGGAATCCACTGGAGATTTTGCTTTCTGCAGGCTTTCAGGTCTGAACCTCCTCACTGAGACAGCGCATCCACAAAGCCACCTTTTCTCGATTCCTTACCATCACATCACCTTTGGCCTCAAAGAGAGAGTGCAGCGCAAATTCAGAATTGGTCCCTCCACCTGGCAGCGCACTGGAGCAGCACAAATTCAGAAGATTCTCCACTGTTGAGAAGAAGTCACGGCATCAGACAGGGTCAGAGTCACGAGAACCCACACCCATTCTGGAGCCGGAGGTCCCTGTTAGAGGAGCCAGCCTCACCCACCTGGCTCCTCGCAAGTGCCAGTACCTTGTTGTTGGAGGGCCTGGTTTTCCAGCTCAGGCCACGGCTTCCACACCAGTGTGGCCTTGTGTGTGTCCTGAGCCAGGGCGGAGACATCTTGCAGTTCTGGGATCTCTGCTTGGAATCTCAAGCCAATGTTGATGCGTCTTTAATGACAAGAAAAACAGTGTGGTCTTCAATGTGGTGGCCTAGGCCAGGGGTAACTGTCAGGAAATGAAGACACAAGAAAGCAGCTCCTTCTGCAAGAGTCACAAGAAGGATGCCACGGCATTTCCTCGTGGCAGGGCCCTTCAAGCCCAGGAATAGCCTTTTCACTGGTAAGAATAGCTTTAAGGCCGGGGACTGGGGGAGGGGCAAGGGAGCCCTTTGCCTGGGGATTCTCAGCTCCCTGAAACTGGAGTGGAAGACAGATAATTCCAAGAGAGGAGTTGCCTACTGCATGGCTGATAATACCACGGAACTGGAAGTGGGGTACACGTGTTCAGCAGTGTAACGAATCTATGTATTTATCCCTTCCAGACCACTTTTGCTTATATTTTGCAATCTAAGCTCACAAAGGTCTGTGATATGAACAAGGCAGTAGTCATGATTCCCTTTTAAGGAACCAACAAAAGCATCAGAAAACTGACTTAGTACAATCCAAACTAGAATGGTGTCAACCTGAGCGTTCTGATTCTGGACTCTAGAAAACTCTGTACCACGTGGCCTCTCTTCCAAGTTCATTCATGAAATGAGCCACTTTCCCCTCCACAGTTAAAGCAGTGAGTGCCTCTTTACCCATAGCTTTCTGTGGTTTTCAGTTTCCCTGATCAACTCATGTCTGAAAATATTAAATGGAAAAATCCAGAAATAAATCATTCTGTGTTACTTTCATGCCATTTTAAGTGATGTGCTGAAATCTTGAGCCAGCCAGTTTACCTGCCTCAGGCGTGACTCCTCCTTTTGTCTACAGTATTGGCACTGTTGGTTAGTCAGCTGTTCTCAGAGAGACTACCGAGGCACCGCAGTGGTTATACACCGGATGGTACTATCAGAGGCTTCAGGTGCCCAGAGCCGGAAGTCTCGGAACACATAAGCCACCAATCAATGTGTGTGTGGGTGCTGTACTGATCATGAATGATTCAAACGCTCAACAGACCCATTCAGAAGACTGGCCAAGAGTCTCACAGTGGGGTGTGGGACAAACTGGGGATGTCAAAGTGTCCGAGTCTAGACTCAGGACTGTGGAGGTGAGGATGCTAGATTCTTTGACTTCAGGGCTTCACATTTCATCCTAAGAAAAGACTCTGAAATACTAGCAGCAAAAGGAAACAGTAGTACTCAAGAAAAGCCATGGTCCGACCATGTCCACAACTCCCCCTCTCAGTGGCCAATGACTACAGAAGTACTTGACTGCCCTTCTAGAAGTTTCCAGACCTTTCCTTATCTGACATTTGTGCTCTAAAGAATAATTGGCTTTTCCTTACGGTTCAACGTCCACAGTCTGCTCTCCAGGTCCTGGGGTGACTGTCACATTGCTGCCATCGATGCTGCCTGAAACACAGAAACTAGAATTTACTGACCAACAAGGAAAACTTCCGAAGACATGAAAACAAACCAGTAATTAGCCAATCAGCAATAACAAGGCTCTTCTCCTACCCAGCCCATATTTGCTCTGGCATCTTGCAGACAACCTAAGGCAGTCTTAGTGTGCACATTTCCCTTGAGTCACTAAACCAGATGCTGAGAATTTAAGAACACCTCGCAAAGTCCTTCCCGGAAATCCAAGGGATAAACTAGCCAGCTGAAGAAAGTGAGACTCCCCACCCACTCAGGGTAGAACCAGAATCGACAGGGGTGACACCAGGGTTAAGGGATGACTCACTGGAGCGGCACAGCAGCACGCGTGGCGTGGGCGTGAGGGGAGTGAGGGGCAGCTGGGGGTGCACTCCTGGGCCGTGGCCCGAGATGAGGACGTTGCTGAAGAGCCCCGAGCCCTGGCGCACCGGGCTCAGCATGGGTGGCGGTGTGTAGGGGGGCAGCTCGTGAGCGGGGTCCAGGAGCAGGTGGTCCCCAAGGATGCGTGGGGAGCGCAGCTGGCTCTGGTATAGGGTGGCCCCCGAGTAAGAAGTGGGGTTGGGAGTATAGGAAGAAGGCGGTGGCGGGATGAAGAGCGGCTCAGGCCGGTGCCGGAACTTCTTCTTCTCTGGTAGGGTCTTGAGGGGCTCCTCAACTTTGGAGGTGATGGGTGGATGCTGTTTCCGGGGGATTTCCTAGAGTGAGAGGAATAGTTGGGATTCAGCCTGGACATCCCAGTCACCAGCCCCTTTCTAACTAGAGGCTGCCTATCCTTGTCCTTCCCACAGATTTGGCCAGGGATCTCAAAAGTTCTAAGGGGGTGGGAGAGAGACTGCCTCTCTTTCCGTCTCCTCTCACTCCCACCACGCCTGCCTTGGGCTGGTTAGGAAAGAAAATCCAGAAGGTCTGCAAAGGGTAGAGTGGGTCGGCAAGAAGTAATAAATTCAAATTCTCTGGCTTATCACTACATTTCCATCTGTTCTGAGTGCAGAACAGCCAGCAGAGTGGCTCTTTAGTGCCCCCACTGCTCCTGCAGGGGCAGCTCACACATGCTCCGCGCAGGAGCAGGAATCCTCTCCTCAGGGATGCAAAGCCCAAGGCTGAGGGGCAGGAGGACGTTCGCGCCAAGCACAGGCTCCTCAGCCATCCCCACAGCCAGGCACAGTGGCCCACAGTCCTCCAGGCCGTTGTAACGGGCTCTCCTGGAGACGCTCCCTGTCACGCCCCTCTGAGGCACCCCCATCCCCTGCTTCCTGTCAGCAGAGCGAGTTTAGGTTATGGCGGGGGAACTGAGCCTAGTTCGGGGAATCTGCCACACGGATACAGATACACTAGCCAGTCCACACATGCACGTCAAATAGAGAAGCAGGGTATGCCAAAGCCGGACGGAAACAGACTTGGGTGCGAGGCCAGCATCGATCCCCAAAAGCCGAGAGCTGCGTGTGACAGCCAGCCGGGGATACCTGTGGAGAGGCTCTGGGCGGCTGAGGTGCCCAGGCAGCTGCAGTGACCAGCAGCTCTAGTGCCAGAGAGGCGAGTGAAGACAGCAGCAAGGGGCGACGGGAAAGGTTTACATGGTCACATGACCAGCTGCCTCTAGGCCTGTGCCCCAGTGCCTCTCAGCTTTGGGCCCCTCTCACCGCCTGCCTTCAGTAGTGTGGGCGCTGCCCCCGCTCCCGCCCCTACTTCTCCCTCAGCTCCCTTGGACGGGGACTCTTGGGTGGGGACGGGGAGAAGAGGGAGCAGAGGGGCTCGGGGCTTCAGTCTCCAGGTTACTGAGCGCTAATGCGGGTCTCTTTCGACCGGCGTCCTCCAGTCTCCCTACTTTCCTCAAGTAGGGCGCTTCACAGCCTGAGGCCCGGAAGAGACCCCGAGGGACCGAGAGGCTGAGGAGGAGAGAGGCTGCTGAGGAGAATGCTTGGAAAACCCGGCTTTGCCATCCCTACCTCTAACTGAGGAGCAAATCTGGAAACTTTTAAGCCTTGTCCCGGTCACCGAGGAGGTCATCTAAGTAATGTGGAGCTCTTGGTGGTTTCAACTCTGCCTGGAGCCCAAACTTAAGATCACAGGGTCAAAAAGTTCTTTTTGGGCTCTTTCTGGTCCTTCCACCTCAAAATAATGCTTTATTATCTCCCAGGCAAGCCTCTCTGAGCCACCTGGACCAGCGGCTCCACTCAGAATGCACATCACAGAGAATGCCACAGTAGGCTCACATCTGAAGTATTTTAACTATGGACTCTGGGGGGCAGAGTCAAACACAGTGTTTTATAGCGCTCCTGTCCCCGGAGCAGGAGGAAGGCTACTGGTAAATCCAATACTCTGGGGGACACCGAGACTCGGAGAGGGCCATTCTTACTTAAGCTTTTTCTGCCTCAGAGCTGAGATCAGAATCCAGAGCCCTTTTCTGGATTTTATTTACATCAAGCACCTGGCTTCCATTCTCCACTCATTGTACCTGCATGGTTCAGCCTGTCAACTGAGGGGGCCCTCTCTCACCCCTTCTGACTCAGCCTACTCAGAACCCATACAGCGAAACCACTGCCTTCCTGTTGGACTCACCCACCTGGTGCACCTTGATTTATGCTACAATCCGAATAATCCACAGGAAAACAAAAATATTGTTAAGTCAGAACTGACTTTAATGCCCCTCACCTGCAGGTCATCCTAGCTGCATAGCCCAGTGCATAACAATCTCTATTCTTTCCCCTCACAATCACTTAACCAACTGGGAATTGTGCCTTGACGCCCTGCTCAGCCAGGAGAGAGGATGCTATGGTATATCTGTATGTCACTAGCCTGGGAGAAGACCGAGACCCAGAACTTCAAAGGACACTGAGTAGAACTTTTAATCTTATGTAACATGAGCGCTTCAGCGGGAGACATCTGTTCCATCTTCCTACCTCCTTAGCCCTCATCTTCGCACTGTCTTGAATGACATGGGTGGCTGTAATCCCCGGATGAAGAGGACATCCAGGACAGGACAACACAGTACCTTTCACACCAAATCTCATGACTTCCCCAGGCAAGGGGTGTTGTGTGTAGGCATGCCATTTCATCTTTGCTGGGTGCTAGCCCCCTCCCCCCCCCAGCCAGAATATGGAGGCTGTCCCTCAGTCTCTCTTCTTCTAACTCAGTGTCACACAAGAACTCAAACCAGTTCTTTCTGGATGTTTCAATGTCTTCTAGATTCCCAGGAGCCACTCTTTTCTAAGGACATATAAGACCCAATGCACTACACTATGGGAAGGGACAGTCGGATAGGCCAACCATGGAGGTCATAGAATCCCAGGGCAGAGAGAAGAGAAGGGGATGGTGAAGGCAAAGAGAACTTAACAGTGAGTGAGAAACACAAATCACTTTGCTTTCCTGAGATCTACGGTGCCTGGCTCTCATGGGCTTATTATGGGGACTGCAATGGATCTGAGTCCCCAAGGGTATTTAAGCAGGTGTGACAAGGCAGATCATCTGAGCAGATGGTACAGCTATTTCTCAGAGGACCTGCCATTCCAAGAGTTACCTCTTTGGCAGCTGGATCCGGGGAGACCTGGCGGACTAGGGAAAGGGCCAGGGCAGGGCCACAGCTGTTCACTATCCGGGGCAGATATACTTTTCGTTTCTTAGTAACTGGTAAGGTTATATTGGTTTCCACCGATTGGAGTATCATCTATGTTTGAACATGTAAAGGCTCAGCTCTCAGAATCAGATCCAGGCTTAGTAAGGAATGGCTGTCAACTGCAGGTGGCCTCCCCCTGAGAGGGAGCCTGCATGAGGTCTGAGCTCAGGCCAGTGACTGGAAAAGCTGTCCTCATCTTCAGGAAAGCAAAGAGATGTCCCCACCCCAGGCAGGTGTGGCAGCGCAGCGACTCACAGCAGGCGCACAGGGGGCAGCCCCTTGGGGAGAGTGAGGAGGGGACAGGGTCATCCTCACGAGCACAGGCATCTCGTCGTCCGACATCGAGCTGGCTGGCTTGTCTCTGGCCGAGGGGGTGGCAGCGACGCTGTTGGTGAAGCCCTGAGAGCTGGGCTTGGGTGGGAGAAGCTTGACAGGGACAGACACGGGCATGACCATAGGCGTGAGGCGTTCTGCCTCAGGAGGGAGCGGTGGCGGCGGAGGTGGAGGTGGCAGTGGCGGCTGGGGCTGAGGCTGAGGCTGAGGCTGAGGCGGTGGCGGTGGGGCCTTCTCTCCTTCCTCCTACATAGACAATAAAGGCTTTGATCCTGAGCTGAAAGCAGCTCTCCCAGGGGGACAGACTTGCTTTTCCTTAGAGTTTCCGGAACATCAGTGGTGGGGAACAGAGTACCACAGCTGGGGGTTTCCTTCCTGCAACTCTGGGTCCCTGAGCTACATTTAAGGTATCATTTCTATATGAAAATATATATATATATATTTATTTAAAAGTTGGTGGCTTTCATGGCTTTTTGAAGTAAAGAACAGGGACTGCTATTCTGTCAAAACTGAACATGTGATCTTATGTAGGAGCATTCCTTCCTTGGGCAAAGTTCGTTCACGTCTCTAATGGAAACAGGCATTGCAGCCTGAATTGTATTGTCAGGAAACCACATTGAAAATGCAATACATGCTGTGGTTTTATTTGTTTCTTGAAGACAGGGTCACTATAGGTAGCACAAGCTGGCCTCAAACTCAGAATCTTCCTGCCTCAGCCTCCTGAGTGTTGGGATTACAGGCTATCCCAGAACTTGCTATAGAAACCAGGCTGGCCTCCAACCTGCAGCAATTCTCCTGAGCACTGGGATTCCACAGGCATGCACCATGACCCGCCTGGCAACGTACGTTTTTTAAAGTTTTTAAATTTTAAACTGTTTGGCCTATTTGCTCAGGCTCATTATTAACTAGCTCTTACAACTTATATTAACCCAGAATTCTTGTCTATGTTTAGGCACATGGCTTGGTACCTTTTCTCAGAGAGTCACTCTCATCTTGCTTTCTCTGCATCTGACTGGAATTGACTCTCCACCTTTCCTCTTCCCAGAATTCTCTTAGTCTGGTTGCCCTGCCTACACTTCCTGCCTGGCTATTGCTGGCAACATACTTTAAAAGGTGAAGACAAACTCTTTTCTCTGGCCAGGAAATAGGAATGGAAGAGTGAATCTCATAAAATCAATATTCAAAGAAGTTTCAGAAAATTCTATGTGTTCTGACCTAACCCAGAGATGATTTCCTGTATTGAGGGCATCACAGGGTCACTGGACCCTACCTATAGCCAACAACTGCATGAATAAACAGAAACTTCTGGCCAAGAGCTCGAGAGTTACATGCTTTTCCTTAGCCACCGACCACTGATCTCAAAGGCCACCTGGTCATGGTCTGGAGTGCTTCAAGTACTATTCTTCACATTTACATACTTATATACACTGCATTTACATATTTATGTAGTTTTCTTCATTTACATAGTTCCTTTTGCACCCTTCTCTAGGAAAAGAGGGCGTTCTCTTTAGGAACCTTTCTTTTGACACTTGTCTATAAAGCCAGGGAAGTGGGGTTGTGTCGTCTGGCTGACTCTCAGGGAGGACCACACCTCCCCTGGCACCCACGAAAGTCACACATCCCTGTCTCACGCTGACAGCGGCGAAGCAAAGCAAGCAGCACGTGACCTGCAAAGGATGGGGTAGGCTCTTGCTGACCTGTTTGAGGCTGGGGGAGGCCCTCATTCCCCCGTGGGACCGCATGTGGCCGTTCAGGGCAGGCAGGCTTTTGAACTCCTTCAGGCAGATGGAGCAAGTCAGCTTGTTCTTGGCATCAAATTGTTCCCCAAACGCTCCTTTGGTTTGGCCACTGCTGAAGGGTAGGAACACATGGAAAGGACACACACAATGAGGAGGGGAAACAGGAATTTCTCACAAGGCCTTACACCTACAATGCACCCATTTTATCTAATCTTCCTCTGTCCACGGCCTTAATACCCAAGTCGAATGTACAGATGGAAAAAACTCAGGTTCAGGGGAAGCAGAGTGTTCTTTCTTTTAAAAAGGTAAAACTTTAAATTAGATTTATTTATTGTGTGTGTGCATGTGCACACATGTGTATGTAAGTCATAGTGAGTGCGTGGAGGTCAGAGGACAACTTGGAGTCAGTTCTTTCCTTTTATTATATAGGTCCCAGGGTTCAAATTCAGGACATCAGGCTTAGCAGTAAACACCTCTACCAGCAGAGCCATCTCACTGGCCTGGGAGGGGCTTTCTCTCCTTTAAAAAAACTTATATATATATATATATATATATATGTTTCAATGGCTTGTATGTGTGCCCAGTACCTGGGGAGACCAGAAGAGGGCACCAGATTCCCTAGAACTGAAGTTACAGGCAGCTGTGAGCCACCTTGGGTGGGTGCTGGGACCCCCAACTCCAGTCTGCTGCAAGACCAGCAAATGTTCTTTACTGCTAATCCATCTCCCCAGCGGAAAGGATTTTCTTAAAAAATCATGCCATACAGGACACAGCCTCTATCTCTCCAGGCCTTCAGGCACTGGGGCTTCCTTATCCTCAGCTTTCAATGCCCAACCACCATGGCCACAAGAGAAGAGAGTCTGTACTATTCGCTGCCACAGGCCCAAAGCCCAGGGCTAACCCTGGTACACAGAAGGCACTCACTAAGTCCTCAGTGGCTGAGTGGATAGAGACCGGAGCGCAGGCTCGGGAGCTGAAGCATCGCTGTTCCCTGCTCAGGTGTTCCTGCAGCTCTGAGCCCAGCTTTCTAAAAGAGCAGCAGTAGCTGACTGGAATTGAGGACTCACAATTGACAGGCGCCCGAGAGCTCTGCCTTACTGGTATTTTACTTTACATAACACAGGGTTAAGCACACAGCTAATTGCTCGCACACAGCTGCTGCTGCTGTTTCTATACTTTCTTAGAAACATCGGCATTGAATTTAGAAATGAGTCATTTAAACAACCCAGAAAACCTACAGCCTCCCAAATATCCCACAGCTCTGAGCATACCTTGATTCTGGGGACCCTGGCTGCGCTCTCCCATCAGGTAGGTGCATCTAATTTTGAGACAAACAGGACACCGAAAGAAAACGAGAAAAGAAAAAACACAAACGTTATTTCTAAAGGGAGGAATCTCAAGAGGCCTGACACCAGAATCTACCCTTCTAGAACTTTCTCTGCTCACAATGACCCTGCTTTTGTTCTGCATTTGATTTCTTTCCCCTAATGCACACTCGCTGCTGAGGCCAGCCCTGAGTCTGCTGGGACACAACCCCCTCTACCCTCCTTGTTCTGTCTGCAGCTACTCTGCACTGCACTAATGGGGACAGAGAGGAAATGGGTGGCACAGCACCAGTCCAGGAGACCGGATATCTTCGTGTATACAAGTGCATGTACAGTGTGTGTAGGTGTGTGTGTGTGTGTGTGTGTGTGTGAGAGAGAGAGAGAGAGAGAGAGAGAGAGAGAGAGAGAGAGAGGTGGGGAAGCACACATGTGCACAGTGTTTGTGCTGGGATCAGAGAACGATCTGTGTCTTGGGGAATACCCCAAGGATAGAGATTCAATGGGGGTGAGAAGTCCCCATTATATGATCCCCTTGTCTCTCATCGAGACACTGTGCACGTGTGTTTGTACGTGTTCAGGTGCATGTGGTTATGTATGATTATGTATGCACATGTGGGCATATGAGAGGAGGCCAGAGGTCAGCTTTGGCTGTTTTTCTCCAGGCACTGTCCACATGGCTAATTTTATCATATTTATTTATGTATCATGTGTGACTCTGTGTGCCACAGCACACGTGTGGCGGTCAAAACACAACTTGTGGGTGTCAGTACTCTCCTTCCTCCATGTGGATCTTGGGGGATGGAACTCAGGTCCTCAGGCTTGGCAGCAAGTGCCTTTACCCACTGAGCCATCATGACAGCCCAGCTTGTTATTTTTGAGAAAGGGTTTCTTACTGGCTTGGACTCTATGCGTAAGCTAGGCTAACTGGTCAGTGAGCCCCAGGGATCCTCTGGTCTCTGCCTCCCCGGGACCGGGATTGTAAGCACATGAAGCCGAGCTCTGCCCTGCAGCCCATGACTGCACGGACTCTAGGTCTGGGTCATTACATCAACCATTGAGGACGAACTACAGCATTCTGGTCATCTCCTTAATGAGGAATCCCCAGGGCCATACTGATTCTACATTCCAAACACCTGGCACACAGTGTCTGGCATATGTCAGCTAACGTTTGTGAAACACATAAAGAGCAGAAAGGATGAAGGCTGGAGAGAGAACTGGGCACTGCTGAGACTCATGCCTGGCAGAGCCTGCTGCACATGCAGATATGGGGAGAGAGCTTGGCTCTGAGGTACCTGGGGCCACATCGCATTGGGAGACGGCTGCTGATGCTGGGGCCCCACGTTGTTGAGGTGGACTCCACTGGGGGACAGGAGCGGTTGGTGAGGAAGGGTACTGCTGACTCTGGTCATTTCTGAGCTTTCTGGGTCTACCACCCCTGTATCAGGGGGCCCCATGTCCCCATGGGAGCTCAGCATAGCCGGAGTCTGCCTGTCGCTAGAGTATGTCTTCAACTGACTGTCTTCACGCTGCTGGTGCTGGGACAGGTGGCTCTGCTGATAGAGGGGGTGGCTATAGGGCTGTTGAGGCTCCTGATAGTAATACTGGGGCATGGAGCCCAGCTGGATCAGCTGGACAGCATGTGCCTGCTCCGGGGTATACTGATGAGGGTCCCTGTGATAGGAAGGGGGCTGCAGGTGCATCGGGGGCTGCTGCTGCTCTTGCAAGTGTTGCATCATGGGTTGGGGCTGATAATACTGAGGTATCTGCAGTGAACCCTGCCGCTGCTGCAGTTGGAGCTGCTGCTGCTGCTGAGGCTGTGAGGGGCGAATTTGCTGCTGCGGTTGCTGCTGCATTTCTTGCATTGAGATCCGCTGCAGTCCGGCTTGCTGCTGCTGAGACGGCGGCTGTGGGTAATACTGGTGCTGCTGCATTGGTTGCATATGGCTGGACAGCACCTGAGGAGCTTGCAGTGGCTGTCCTCCTTGCATTGACATCTGGGCCAGGGGCTGCTGGTAGTCATAATACAGGTGCCCTTGGGGAGCATGCTGCCCGACCGGAAGGGCTGGTTTGGGCAGTCCACCTGTGAAACCAGGGTGAGGCTGCTGGGGCACCTGCTGATAGCGAGAAGCTATAGCTGATGCTGAGGGCTCCACGGGCTTCTGAGAGAGCAGCTGACGAAGAGCACTGTCAGAGGCTCCATCCATCACTGCTGACTGAGTGTGCAGCACCTGGGCCATATTGTTGACCTGAATTCGCAGGTTTTGGTTGGCAAACACCTGGGTGAAAGAGTCCAGCTTGTGTAAAACACCACTGGTGAGTTTCTGGGTCCGGATCTCGCTGGCCTGGGAATAAGTGTATTGGTAGCCATCGGTGGGCTCTACCTGGGCCGGTGACCCCCACATCATGTTTGAGTTGGCCAAGTTGCTACGAAGCTGGACGTGGTTCCCAGGCCCTGCATGGCTTCCCCATCCTCCCTGCCTGGAGGTATCCATTTGGCCAAGGTTTTTGGAGCCAATCGGCAAGCCCAAACTATCCCGAGTATCTTGAGGGAAGTGAGGCGAGATGGGTGAGGCCTGCGGGGCATCCATTCCAGCCCCCGAGATTGTACTCCCATAGCTGTGGTTCAGCCCGCTGTGGACACCAAGAGGTGGCTGTTGGTAGAAGAGGTTCTCACCACTGTGGGCCACATGGTTGGTCTTGTACAACTGCTGGTCCCCCATGATTATGAATGTTCAGCCACAGGAAAGAAAAAAAAGGAAATGAAGAAAATAAAAAATCCTGAAACCCTGAGAAGATGAGAGAAAGTGTCCAGCCTACTCCACGGCCGACATGTCTGTGAGGGTGGCTGGAGGCAGGGGTCCGTGCTGGTTTGAACCACTCATCTGCAGAGCCAAGGTGTCTACATCCTCCCCTGGGCTGAGGTATGGACCAGACACCACCGTGGTGGGGAAATGCCGTTCACACCTGGAAGACAGGATGCAAAGGTCAGAATTATCCATGGATGTTTCTTGACAAACCACTATATATGTTGTGATTCCTTACAGAGGTGAGTGCAGGGAGGCCTGGTGCACTGGCTCAGCAGGGCCAAGGCACCTGCTGCTAAGCCCTGATGGAGGAAGGAGAGAACCGACTCCTGCCAACTGTACTCTGATCTCCGCAGGAGTAGCATGGTGCGTGTTGTGCAAACTCTCCCGTGTGGATCAGAGGAGGGAACGGGAAGTCCGATCCATCACCTCCCACCCTATTTATTCCAAGCTCCCTCAATGAACCTTGCTAGACTAGTGGCCAGAAGCCCCAGCGATCCCCCTCCCTACGCCACACCCAGTGCGGAGTTACAGACAGATAGCCACACCTAGCTTTTCCTATGGGTGCTGGAGATTATAACTCAGGTCCTCACGTTTGTGCAGCAAGTGAGCCGCCTTTCAAGCCTTCAATTCCAGTTCTTCAGTCATTTTCAAAGGGCTGGGAATCTCTGAGCACGAGGGCTTTGCAGGCACTGCACCCCAGACTCGAAGAGGGGCAGTTCTTAGACTCCCGCAGTGGCACTCTTCTAGAACTGAGGGGTGAGAGAGGTACACGTGGCTCTTTCCCATAAAACCTCACCTGCTCCATCGCAGATGTCAACGGGATTCATCATTTACTTATTTTTTATTCATTGTGTGCGGGTGGGAGCATGCACATGTGAGCATTCAAGCGCTCCTATGCCACAGCGCATGTGAAAGTCAGCTCTCTCCGCCCACCTTGTGGGTTCTGGGGATCGAACTTGGATCATCAGGCTTTGGCAGCAAGCTCCTGTACTTTCTGAGGCATCTCACAGGTCCTCTGTTTTGTTTGTAATTCTTTTCGTATTAAGTTCCATGAGGCTGGAGAGATGGCTCAGTGGGTAAAGAGCATTCCCCGTTTTTTTTTTTTTTCTATTTTGTGTGCATTAGTGTTTTGCCTGTATGTGTATCTGTGTGAGGGTGTGAGATCTTGGAGTTACAGACAGTTGTGTGCTGCCATGTGGGTGTTGGGAATTGAACCCGATAGCCCTCTGGAAGAACAGTCAGTGTTCTTAATTAACCACTGAGCCATCTCTCCAGCCCCCACATTCCCTGTTCTTGCAAAAGAACTGAGTTTAGTTGCCAGCACCCAAGGCAGGAAGTTTAGAGCCTCCTGTAACTCCACCTCCAGGGGTATCTGATGCCCTTTCTGGCCTCCTAGGGCACTTGCACACATGTACACACACACACACACACACACACACACACACAATCTTAAAAAAAAAATCCCAAAGGAACTTCTATGACTCTTCTGACTTCAACACCCCTACCACAGCATGCACACCCATTCCCAAACACATCCACACAATAATAAATAAGATTTAAAAAAGAAGTTCTAGGATAAATAATTAAATACAAATTTTGGGTAATAGGCCACAGTGTGATTTTTGGTATAGAATTCAAAAGCAGACCAAAAAACTGAGTGACCAGGTGCCTTAACAACACAGGTCCTTAACAGAACGGCCCGGGGCTACACCTCAGTGGTCACATGCTCAAGGGGGGGGGCTGGGTTTCTGGCACCACATTGAACAGCAATGAATATTTGGTTTTTTAGACTTATTCCCTCATTCATAAATTTATGCATATGTGTGTGTGGCTGTGTGTATTTATGTGTATCATATGTATTTAGTGCCTGCTGAGGCCAGAGAGCATTCAGTCCCTGGAGATGGGAGGGGGATGGAAGGAGGAGGGCAGGGGAGAGGAGAGGAGTGATGTGGGTTTCGGGAACTACACCTGAGTCCCATGGAAGAGAAGCAAGTGCTTTTAACCGCTGAGCCATCTCTCCAGCACTGAGGTTTTCCTTGATTGTTTTGTTTTTAAGATAAAACCCCATGTCCCTCCTATCAAGTATGAACAATGGCTTTCTGTGCTTATGACTGGACAGATGGAAAATGCTGGTCTGGTCTCACACTAGCAATCGATAATCTCCTTAGATTTTAAAATTATTATTATTTATTTTTTGAGACAGGGTTTCTCTGTAGCTTTGGAACCTGTCCTGGAACTTGCTCTGCAAACCAGGCTGGCCTTGAACTCACAGAGATCCACCTGTCTCTGCCTCCTGAGTGCTGGGATTAAAGGTGTGCACCACTGCCACCCAGCAATTATTTCTTATTTATGTAAGCATGTGTTTCTGCACACATGAATGTGGGTGAACCAGAAGGTACCATATACCTTGGATCTGAAGGGTGGGGTGGGGATGTGAGCAAGTATGGGTATGGTGTAGGAGGGTTCTTCTGTATTTCTTTGCTTTCATTGGTTAATAAAGAAGCTGCCTTGGCCTTCTGATAGGGCAGGTCTTAGATAGGCGGGGAAAAGAGAACAGAAGGCTGGGGAAGAAAGGAAGTGAGCAGACACCATGATTTTCCTGCCCGAGATGGACGTACCTTAGAATTGTCTGGTAAGTCACCACCTTGTGGTGACATACAGACTTTTATAATGGGTTAGTTTAAGATGTAAGAGTTAGCCAAGAGCAGGGTGGTGGTGATGCACACCTTTAATCCCAGTACTCGGGAGGCAGAGGCAGGCGGATCTTTGTGAGTTCGAGACCAGCCTGGTCTACAAGAGCTAGTTCCAGGACAGGCTCCAAAGCCACAGAGAAACCCTGTCTCGAAAAACAAAAAAAAAAAAAAAAAAAAAAAAAAGAGCCAAGAAAAGGCTAGAGATAATGGGAAAGGCAGTATTTAAATGAATATAATTGTTGTGTGATTATTTTGGGCATAAGCTAGCTGGTGGCTGGGAGCTAGGTGCTGGGAAAATGGCCCCACTTCTCGGCAGTGGGACACAGCCACCCCCCTTTTACAACAGTTTGGCTGTCCAACGTGGTTGGCTGACTCCACGTAAAACCTGAGGGGGCTTAAAAAGTAAATTTAGACACAAATATAAAGTTTAGCACAGCTGGTGGCTTGCCATAGCTCCTTTAAGAGAGATTTCCTGACTCAGCAAAGCAACACTGTGGCGGCCGTTTTAAAATGGGGCTTCGTGGACTGTGCCGCCAGCTTGAACTCCGGCCATAAAGCATTTCAATGGCTTTTGTGGGACTGGACGCTTGTATGCCTGCTCGAGGTCGGGAGTAATCAGCTGAGACTGGGTCTCAGCTCTTCCTGCCTGGGTAGGCGGTGGAATAAGGTCTACTAGAAAGTGGCGGTTTTGAAATACCAGTTTACAGTCTGTGCTGCCAGCGTGACCTCTGGCTCTGGCAGGAGACACAGCAGACAGAGCCTTTGAATGGGGTTTTCTAAGGAAAGTGCTACGATTTGCTTGCTTGATGACAATTTGGACTCGCTGTGTGTCTGGAACATTGCTTGCAGCTCAGAGGTGCAATTGACTCTGAGACAAGAGCAGCTTGGCTCGGCTCCGCCATGCTGGAATGTGCTGATCTCAGGCAGGAACCACCTTAATTACCATGATAACAGTGCAGTTAAGGTTTAGACTGGGCAGGAAACAGGCAGTACCTTAATTACCCCTACAAGGCGCAAGCTAAAGTTTTAAGAACTGCTTAGCGTTTTAAGAACTGCTCCTGTGAAGAATTACAGATACATAATACAACAGATTCAGACATGAAAGACCTCTGAATGGCTCATACTATTAGATAAATTACGAAGGCTTGAGAGAGAGAATATGAAAAAATAGAGTAATAAAATAAACAATGCCTTAAAAAAAGATAAAGTCTTTAAAGAGACAGACTACAGATAGTTATAGATTAAAAGAAATAAAAATAAGCCACGTAAACATGGAAAATTCACAGAATGTCTGGATTATGTATTTTATTGTGTTTTCTTTAAATTTTTTGACTGTGAAGGAGCTAAGTAGAGAAAGACATCTCATTATATGGACTGCCAAGCTAAACCAGCATGGATATTATAAAAGTGTTATT
>JAQHUG010000041.1:904288-917443 GCA_028555095.1 Dicrostonyx torquatus
GGGTGGGGGGATAGCCAGAACAGGAGGGGTGGGGGGACAGCCAGAACAGCAAGAGAAGACACCAGTGCTGTGCTCATGAGCTGGACTCACTGGGAGGTGCCCACAAGAATGACACCTAGCCTGTCCCATGCTATGACCCCAACTCCCAGTGACACAGGAGGCTTACTACCTCACTAGCCTCACTAACCCAAGATCACCATTTTCAGATGCAAACCTTCAGGACCCCCTGTGAGTTCCCGAGGATCTACAATCAGGAGTGGCCGTAGAAAGAAAGCTTATATGATGGCTTCTTCTGTTTCTTTTCTCTGTGGCTCTCGAGCCTGTCCTGGAACTCATGCTGTAGACCAGGCTCTCCTCCCAAGTGCTGGGATTAAAGGCGTGCACCACCACCGCCTAGCCATCTTGTTCATTTTTTAAAAATAGTTTTTGTTTGCTTGCAATAGAATCTTCTACGGAACTTGCTGGCCTTAAACTCAGTTATGGATGCAGCTGGCTATGAATTCCCGATCCTCCTGCCTCTACTTTCTGACTGCTGAGATTAGAGGCATGAAGCACCACACCTGACTGCTACCTATTTTTGGCACAGGGCTGCACTGTGTAGCCCAGGCTAGCCCTGTCTCTACTTTCTGACAACTGGGATTAGAGACACAAAGCATCACACCTGAGTGCTATCTAATTTTGGCATGGGGTTGAGCTGTGTAGGGGTGTCATGGCTGTGGGAAGTGGTTGCTCTATTTGTGAGGTACCAGCAAGCTATGGAGAAAGTTGGTTGTCCCTCAGGTATGTGAGGGTTGATAAAGACATTATCGAAGCTGGGTAGTGGTGGCGCACGCCTTTAATCCCAGCACTCGGGAGGCAGAGGCAGGAGGATCTCTGTGAGTTTGAGGCCAGCCTGGGCTACAAGAGCTAGTTCCAGGACAGGTACCCAAACTACAGAGAAACCCTGTCTCGAACCCCCCCCCCAAAAAAAAAAGACATTATGGACCACGTGCCATGAAAAGGCTAGCTAGCTGTCTGTGAACAGTGTCACATGACCATGCTCCCTGAGAATGCCAGATGCCAGGGAGCTTTTTTTTTTTTTTTTTTTAAATAATACAGCTCAGGGAAAAGATAGTGTTTACAGTGGATGTCAGGATGGGTGACAAAGCGACATCCAGATGTTGGGTTCACAAATGAGGCCTGAAAAATCTCAGTTTTATTTTGACACCTATGATGGGCTCTGTCCCTGGACAGGGATTTTTTTTTTTTTTTGTGTATGTGGTTTTTCGAGACAAGGTTTCTCTGTGTAGTCCTGGCTGTTGTGGAGTTCATTCTGTAGACCAGACTGGCCTCACACACACAGAGATCCGTCTCTCTCTGCCTCCCAAGTGCTGGGATTAAGCATGTGCCACCACCCCTGTCCAGCAGCTGGACAGGGATCCCGAGGCCTAGGGAATGTGTGAGGCCCTTGACAGCAGTGGCAAGTGAGGGCAGGCCACAGGAAGGATGCTCGAGAGCTCGGATGCCTGCTGCCTCGGATTGAGCTCAATCAGCTCCTGAAAACTGTCCTCTGACCTCCATCCTCCACAACACATTAATTGGTTAATTAACTAATTAATTAAAAAGAATGCCCACAGAGCGAGACTGGACCCAGCACATCTTCCTGTAGCACTCAAAACACACACTGGAATAACTGTTTTCCTAAGGAGTTGCTTCCTTCACGCTGTGCTGAAGGGCCGGCAGCCATCTACACAGGAAGGAGGAGCTTGCTTCTACCGGGAGATGGGATCTCCTGCACGCCTGTTCTGAAGGGCCACCCACACCCGTGGCTTGTCTGCCACAAGACATGCTTCCAAAGAGACCCACTGGATTCTTCCCTGGTAACCGTAATCATCCAAGTGTGCATGGCCGGGCACACGTGGTCTCCCAACCCACCCTGGGAGATGATCTGTGGTAGCGCATTGACAACATGCTTGCCAGCTGCCAGCTAGACACATCTAAATATTATGATTATTACCCAGAACATCACTCAAAAAAGTTAAAACAGCAGCAATATGGGGCTGGAGAGATGGCTTAGCAGTTAAGAGCCCAGAATGCTGTTCCAGTGGGCCTAAATTCTTTTTCATCCTTTTTAATAATTTATTTAATTTTATTCTATGCACATTGGTGTGAGGCTGTCAGATCCCCTGGAACTGGAGTTACAGCCAGTTGTGAGCTTCCATGTGAGTGCTGGGAATTGAACCTGGGTCCTATGCAGGAGCAGCCAGTGCTCTTAACCACTGAGCCATCTCTCCAGTCCTCAGAAGACCTAAATTCTGTTCCCAGCGGCCACATTAGTTAGTTCACAACCGCTTCTAATCCAACTCCATGGGAATCTAATACGCCCTCTTTTGGCCTCTTTGGGCACTGCAGTCACAAGACATGCAGCCACAAGACACCCACAATGAAGATAATCACATATATACATAATAACATAAAAAAAAACTTCCCCCCCTAAAGTGGCAATCCTACCAAACAGTGGGAAGAGGGAGGGGAAGAAAGCTAGTATTTAAACAAAATTAATTTAATTTTCCTTCTCCACCCTTTTTTCTCAGTAAAATATTTTGAGTGAAAGAATAAAAAGCTCATGGCTGCTCCTTCTGTGGCCCAGGAGGCAGAGTTCAAAGCAGGGAACCTGTGGGATCACCCAGAGTGGGCTGAAGTAGTGACCACGTGGTTTACCTGATGCCAGTTTAGCTCAGAGAAGACAGCCTTCCTGGGTCACAGCAAGGAATTTGGGAGGCACACAGGTCTCATGGCCAACAGTAACATTCTAGAAAGTGCTATACAAAGCATGGACACTCTGTCACCACTAAAATCCTCACTGTCAAAACCATTTTCTCTTTCTGTTTCAAAGAGGAGAAATTAACACACAAGAGATGATCTTCCAGTTTTGTTACTCTTTTTGTTTGTTTGGAGACAGCGCCTCCTGTAACCCAAGCTGGCCTCCAACTCACCATCTAGCCAAGAATGACCTTGAACTCCCGATCCTCCTGCCTCCCCTGACAAGTGCCTCCCAGCTCTTCCTACAGCCCTTGCCACCCTGCTTTCCATGGGGCTCGGATTACAGGATGGCAGTGAAGCCCAGGGCACAGAAAGGTCAGGATCTTGCCAAGGTCACACCATGATGGCCAGCCCCCTCCAATCCTCTGGCGCCAGAGGATGAGGCTTGCACAATACTCTGCCCACAGCATTGCTCAGCACTGCAGACCCGACTAGTTCGAGGCTACTCCCCTCCTGCTGGGTCCTTGCAGTTCAACTTTGACCTCTGAATGTCATCAGTTGACACGGAAGTACAGAAGCATTTCAGGATCCAGTCAGCTCTCCAGCACGTGGGTGTAAATTTAGAACTGGGAGAAAGAATATGGTGTAATTTAGGCTTCCCGAGCTAGTAAAGGAAAGGGCTTTGATTCTGAGCAACTAGATCTCACTACTGCCTGGAACTCCAGGGGATCTGACGCCCTCTTCTGGCCACCGCAGGCACGTATGCACATAAACACTTATAAATAAAATATAAAAGGGGAACATGATACACTTTACAGCAAAGGGAATGAATGAATGTCACTTCAAGGGCTAAGCGCTCTTCATCTCAAACATCTCACGAGAGGAAGACAAATGGCTTTCTTCACAAAGTCAGCTTCTGGAGTCAGAAGGTCAAGGTTCAAATCCCAACCTTGGCCTGGCAAGGTGAGGAGCCTCCACAGGGCCACTTTGATTTGGGGACTCAAGCTCATTGACTTGGCTAGCATAGCCCCAGGGAACCTCCTGGCTCTGCTTCACCAGCATTGAGACATAAGTCACCATGCCTGGGTATTGAACTCAGGTCTTCACACTTGGAAGACAAACAGTTTACTGACTGAGCCATTCCTCAGCTTTGGAAGCTCAGTTTTGACTTCCTTTTTCCCCTTAAAAAAATTATTTCTTTTTATTTTATGTTCCTGAGTGTTTGCTTGCACCACACCATGCCTGAAGCCTTTGGGGGCCAGAAGAGGGTGTCGTATCTTCTGGAGCCAGAGTTTCAGGTGGTGGGTGCTGAGAACTCTAACCTGGGTCCTCTGCAAGAGCATCTGTTCTCGATTCTGGTATCTGCAGAAGAGGACGAGCATTGGCTGCCCTTGGGTGCTTCTGAAGATTCAATGAGACTGGGGGCCACACCCGCTCCACTGGGGATGGGTGCAGGGCCGGACAGGCTGAGGTGTCTGATGTTTGCTTTTAGCATGGCTACAGTTCCGATCAGGCCCAGTGACTCAGCCATGACTAGTTGGGTTTGGTTATTTGTTTCCTGGGAAACCTTCAGGCTTTCCTGTTTCAATGAGCAGAATGAAGTGACTTAGGAGGAAGACTGAGGCCCTGGCAGCCTGGAGTGCTCTTAGTGGAAGGACCAATGACCCTGCTTACCTCTGTGCCCCCAAGAACCAACGCACCAGGGTGCTTCCAGAGTGAAGAACCAAAGCATCATGGGACGAAAGCTCAGTCACCCCCACCAGGTAGAGCAGTCACCAAAGAGTGCAAAACTCGCACCACTGTTTAGTTTTATAGGTAGCTTCCTGGGGTTCGTGCTGGCAAACGCATGCATGTATGTGTGAGTGTGCAGGGTGGGTCTGATCGTGGCTATGGGCCAGATTCTCTCACCTGGTATTAGTGGTAACAAAGGGGTGGTGGAACCAGACCAGATGCTGCTCAGGCCACGCCCATCTGCAGCTGCCTCTCTCCCAACTCACAGCTGATTCTGTGTACAGGCCTCAGACCACCAGACTCCAGGCTTTCAGGGGCTACCGGTGACACATTCATACGACGTAACTAAATGGGTCTTTCTTTCCCACTTCTCTACATCCTCGAGGTCACATCATCCTTCCTTCCTCTACTACCCTGCAATCCAGGACAGCCTGATGAGAAGCTTGAACTCCAAACCCAAGACCTTTCAAGATGGGCCTTTGCTCCCTGTGTTCCAGATTCTGAGCAGTTCAGGTCCCCCAGGAAAAGAGAAATCATAGTGTCATTGCTACCTCAAACATAGCAATGCCTGTAATTCTAGGACACTGAGGCAGGAGGATTTTATATCCAAAGCAAGCCTGGACTATGTAGTAAGACCCTATAACAACAAACAAAGAAAGCAAACAGTGGTTAAGACATACTAGCTGCGCTTCCAGGAGTCCAGGGTTAAATTCCCAGCAGCCGCACGGCAGCTCACAACCAACAGACTCTAAAGAACCTGCCGTCCTCTTCTGGCCTCCGGGGGCATTGATTGGATGCACACATGCAGATAAAACACTCAGACACATAAAATTATCTTTAAAAATTTAAAACAACAAAAATGCAATAATACGCATTAATGAAAAGTCTAAGTGGGTGCACCCAGGGGACTGGGGTCATCCCAGCCCAGCTATGGGACCACAGAAGGCAAGACTCTTGTCATTTCCTGTGTTGAGAAGCTCAAGTTCTCAGGAAGCTGGAGGCATGGCTACTGTTGCCTTGTTTTGCGTTGCAAACTTTCCTTCCACTGGATGACAGTCACACTGAGGAACACACTGGGATGTGCTGTCTAGCAGAGCCATCCCAGGGACACAAGCCTGAAGTGGCCTCGGCTCCACAAGTGTCATTTGTTCTGATGGACTTCCCCTAGTTGAAGGTCCCCGCACCTTCAGACCCATTCCAGCCTCCCAGACTTAGAACGAAAAGCATGAAGTCAACTCTCCGAGAACAACCCGAGGGACGTGGTCACCTAGGTTCTCTCTGAGCTGAGTGATGGGTGCTCCAGGGAGGCAGAAATCCAGAGGTCCACATCCCAATAGACGGATCTGTGCACAGAAGTCAACTGCTTTTAACCCAGGTGCCTCCACGGAGCCCAAGTCAGAAGACACATGCCACAAGCACCCTCCAAGAAGACATGAAGGCCCCAGGCGGCGGAGAACGCAGCTGCTGTTCGTGCCATCACTGAACACGCCTTGCGGCCTCTGACTAGTTCCCATGCGCCATCCTTTCCTCTCGACTCAAACTGAGTCTCCTTGTGTCAGATTCTGGGCTCACAGATTGTCTCCTGCCACCGGAAAGTTAAACATTCTGAGACCGGGCTCCTTTAAGCCCACTTCCCCTGCCTGCTACCCCACCCCCACCCCGTTGCTAAAGATTCAGGAAATGTAAACCCCACATAAAGATAAGCTGGACCAAACAGAGGACCAGCTCTGTGACCTTGTTGGGCAGTGGCTTCCGCTCCTGCACCCCAGACTGCAGAGCGCAGGACCATGAGCGTCAAGAGGGAGCTCGGTGTGAGGGGTTTCTCCAGATGCTCCCCAGGATACCCTGAAATCCTGGACCAGGATATTGAACAGTGGCTCTCCCTCCACACTAGCTTAGGCGATCCCTACAGACCTAGCCTACTGGGGGAAGGAAGGCTGGAGAGATGCTCAGTAGACAGAAGCACTTGGCTGACTTTCCAGAGGACCTGAATTTGATTCCCAGCACCCACATGGTGGCTCATAATGGCCTGAGACTCCACACCAGGGGATCTAACCCCCTCTTCTGGCCTCCTTGGGTACTTCACTCAGCACTGGGGAGTGGAGACAGGAGGATTCCTTGAGTTCACTGGCAAGCTAATCTAGCCTAATCTGAGATTCAGGCCAATCAGGGGCCTGTCTCAAAAGACAAGGAGGACACCTAAGGTCATTCTCTGGCTTCTACGTGCACAAGCGTATGTGCATGCTCCCACACACGAGCACGCCTGTACACGAGCACATACATATAAACATAAATACATAGTTGGTCATGGTGGCTGATGCCTGCCACCGTACCTAACTCAGGAGGCTGAGGTGAGAGGGTGGCCATGAGCTGGAGGCCAGTTTAAGGTAACTGAGTGAGAGAGACCCAGTCTCAGAACTCACAAATAAACAAGTAAACACAGAAATACATAAGTAATACATAAGAAATACATAAGAATGGTACACACCTATGACTGGTACCAGTCAGGTTCTTAAGGTAGTTTTAGAAGAGGGCACTTGCTCAACAGTGAGGAGCTGATGGCTAGTTTCCAGAGCAGCACTTAATGACTCAGAGGGGAACATGTTTCTGTCAGCTCTGATGGGACTTGGCCCGGGGCACCTCCTAGCTCTACACCCAGTAACTCTGGCACCCCAGGCTTCCCAGACAGCCCTGGTCATGCTGCACCCTGCCTCCCGGTTCTGGAACCATCTCCACAGGTGTATCCAGGACAAGCCCTTGCCTTAGCCAGGGCTCAGGTGCCCTGGGGGAATCACCAGTGGGGAATATTTCATCTCCCCATTGAGCTCCCCATGGGCAAGGCCAGCTGGATGCAAGAGCTCCATCTTGACTTAGAGATCTGGGTAAGCAGAAGCAAGGAGGGGCAGGAAGGCTGAATCACCCAGCAGAGAGGCTGTCAACAGACTGAGGTTTACTGTGGGGTTGGACCTTTAGCCCCAGGCGTGTGGGCCAGGCCGCTCATTTGATTGAGAAAATCAGGACATCATCTCCTAATTGAAGAAGAGAAAAACTCTTCCCTAATCCCATCCACCTCCAGGCCCAGCTTGTCTGGCAACCTCTATCACTCCAAACAACCAAGCAACACGAGATGGTTCAAATAGATTGTGGTCGTCAATAATCTCAGATTTTAGAGAAAGGTGCCAATCTCTGTGTTTAGGGACCCAGGTGCTGGGAAAAACATAAGACAAAGGACATTCAAGACGAAGGTGTTCATGAGGGGCCAGACAGACTAAAGATGACATAAACCTTTCCATCCCCTAATCGCCAGAGAGTTTTGTCATGGCTTCCAGCAACATCCAACTCCAGGGTACAAGGTCTCCACACCTCATCCCAGGCCTGGAACAGCACTGCCTACTGTCCTTAGGTGGCAAGATAGTGGCCCAGAGAAGCAGAGCTGGCAAAGGTGCTATAGCTGAGGCACACTTAGCACTTTCCCCTGCCCCATAGCTGTCCCCCACCTGACCCAGGTGCTCCACAGCTGTTCCCCACCTGACCCAGGTGTTCCACAGCCGTCCCCCACCTGACCCAGGTGCTCCACAGCCATCCCCCATCCAAACCAGGTGCTCCACAGCCATCCCCCATCCAAACCAGGTGTTCCACAGCCATCCCTCATCCAAACCAGGTGCTCCACAGCCATCCTCCACCTGACCCAGGTGCTCCACAGCCATCCCCCATCCAAACCAGGTGCTCCACAGCCATCCCCCACCTGACCCAGTTGTTCTACAGCCATCCCCCATCCAAACCAGGTGCTCCACAGCCATCCTCCACCTGACCCAGTTGTTCTACAGCCATCCCCCATCCAAACCAGGTGCTCCACAGCCATCCCCCATCCAAACCAGGTGCTCCAGTCATCCCCCACCTGACTCAGGTACTCCACAGCCATCCCCCACCTGACCCAGCGCACCACAGCTGTCTCTAACCCAACCCAGGGGATCCACAGCTATCCCCAACCTGACTCAGGGGATCCACAATCATCCCCCACCTGACTCAGGTGTTTCACATCTGTTCCTAACCCAACCCAGGGGATCCATAGCTGTCCCCCACCTGACCCAGCGTTCCACAGCTGTCCCCCACCAGACCCGGTGCTCCACAGCTGTCCCCCACCAGACCCGGCGCTCCACAGCTGTCCCCCACCAGACCCGGCGCTCCACAGCTGTCCCCCACCAGACCCGGCGCTCCACAGCTGTCCCCCACCCAACCCAGGGGATCCACAGCTGTCCCCCACCAGACTCGGTGCTCCACAGCTGTCCCCCACAAAAGGTTCACCAATAGGAAACAAAAAGAGTCACAGTAGGACGGATGGGGTAGCTGGGGAAGAAGCAAAAGTGAGGAGAGCAAGTAAGGGTCCAGGGTAGAAGCACTGGGCACATGACTATGGGGGTCCAGAAGTCCTTGACAGGATGGGAACAAAGCAGGAAGGTTTGCTGGTGACCACTGAAGAAGCAGGTCCCAAATATGCAGAAGCCACTTCCTGTCTTGTGGGAGATAAACAACAGACTCAAACAAGTCTCCCGAAGTCATCCGGCTATCTGAGGCACCCTGACACAAACTGATATTCTTTGTGACCATCCTGGTCCAAAATGGTCATTGGTGTCTTGGGGACAGGGAAGGTGGGAAAAGAAGGGCCATAATCTTCCCTAGTCCTCCCAGACTAGCCTGTGACAATGACCTCTCTGGGTCTTAGTTCACTCTAAAGTGAAAAAAAGATCAGAAGTTTCTGCTCAATAGTGTTCTTGAGGTGGTGGTGGCAGTGGAGAGAGCTGGGGGAGAATGAGCAGGCGATACAGAGACAGAGCCTTTCTGACAAGATAGAGCAGCAGACTACCTGCCGGACACTCCTCCCACCTGAACACCAACCAGGCCCGCCCCTGCTTAGCTTCTGAGATGAGGCAAGACCAGGAGCGTTCAGGGTGGCCTGGCCATGGGCTCTACTCAACATTTCTAACTGAAATAATGAGGGGCACGAGCCTTTAACTCCAGTAGAGGCAGGAGATCTCCGTGAGCTCAAGACTAGCTAACACTACATAGTGGGACCATATCACAAACGAGCAACTTCAGAGAAAAAGTTATCTGGGAGCACTCAGTGCCAGGGGCCATGTGCAGTCCTTTCTACACAAGAAGGCCACTTTTCAAAACAAAGCAAGGGAAAGCAGTCCCCAAGCTGTGGTCCTCAACCTTGGCTGTCAAACTGACTGGAATCACCACGGGAACACGTCTCGGTTAGGAATTACATCCATTAGACTGACTGAGGGAAACCACGGTCTACAGGCAAAGGAGGCAGCACCATCGCCTGGGCTGGAGTCCTCGCCAGCTGACGACTGGCGCTCTGGCCATCTGCCTCAGGTTCATGGACCGTGACTTCCACCATGGGGGACTATGCTACCCTGAAGCTGTTTCTGTGAGGTATTTTATCACAGCCACAGGAGAAGGAATTGATAATACAAACCACAAAAACCAAAACAAAATGAAACCTCTAAGCACAAGACCCAAGAGTTGTCCGCTACAAATCTCACTGAAGGGTGGTGTTAGAGGATACATTTCAGGGAGATGAGAAATGATTCCGGACTCGGGAGAGGAAAACCCCAAAGTCTGAGAAAAGAAGCCACCTCATGGCATGAGGGAAAATCTGTACCAAAACCAGAGAACAAGAGTGTCTCTGATTTTAGGGGACAAACAGGGTCAATGGACAGCACAAGAAAATTAGAGTGTGTAAGTTGGGAGAGGCAATGGTTAAAATGGAAGCAGCCTGCAGTTCTGTATTATTTGGGAGGAGGGGGAAGATTGGTTAATTTTAGACCTTAATATAGCAGTTAGAATATCCGGGGCAACCACTGAAAACAGGCACAGAATACATAGATTCTAATTAAGATAGCGAGGAGAACAAAGGGGGAAGCCAGTTCAGAGCACAAGCATGCTCAGAAGGTACCAGTGACCCTAATTTGTTGTTAAGCCTCGCAATGAATCTTTTTTTCCAATGGTGTTTCGAGTCAACATCTCAACCAGTAACTTGGGCAGGCCTTGAATTTGGAATCCTCCTGCCTCAGTTTCCTAAGTGCTGGAATGTTAGGATATGCTAATCTACCAGGCAAAATAGATAAATAACAAACCCACACATCAAAGAGCATTGCTTTAAAATATATAAAGTAAAAATGTCAGCACTGCAAGGAGGAATTGGCAAATTCAATGGGAAATTTGAGCACATTTTCTTTTCAGGAGCTCATGGGGGTGCTGGGGGCTGACTCTAGGGTTCACACCTGTGAGACAAGAGACCCACCACTGAGCCGAGCTCCCAGCTCACCACTCTTCACTAAGACATTAAGCACACAGAATCAGAAAAGGATATAATATAGATGATTTGAGCAGTGCAAAGAACAACCATGCCTTGCGTGGTGGCTCACGCCATTAGTTCTAGCATTCTGAGAGTTCAAGGTCAACCTGGACTGTAGGGTGAGTTCTCGGTCACATAGAGAGACCCTGTCTCAAACACAAGCAAGCAAACAAAATCAAACTCCAAAGTCAACCTTATTGTGTTGATCATTTAAACAAAATTAAATGCAATTATAAAAGAACATATATTTTTTCATGGGCTTAAGAAAAAATGGAAGAGATTATATAAAAATATACAGAAGGATTCCACAAAAACAGCTCAGTATATACTCTAAGCGCTCTCAGAGAATCTATAACCAATTTACTTTGAGAGGAGAGAAAGATGATCTAGGTCTGTCTGTCTGTCTTTCTCTACACCCCTCTCTTTTCCTCCTTCTTCCTCCTTATTTCCTTCTTCATGACAGGCTCTCACTATGTTCCCATGACTGGCCTGGACACCACCTGCCTCTTCTCTCAAGCACTGAGACCACAGGTCTCATGTGGCCACAGCCACATGCCGGCCACAGCCTGCCTTTCTTATCTCCAACAGAGGGAAGAACCTATCTCAAAGAGTGAGGGGTGAAAGACTTGGTACAAGTTGAGGAAGCAAGTGACAGGGCAGACACTGGAATCAAGTCCTTTCTAACACAGAGAGGACAAAGGGACAAGCTGAGTGACACCAGTGTCTAGAGAAGATTTGTGCAAGAAAGTAATATCATGACATACTTCTCCAAATTCAAAGATGAGTCTGAGGTTCCAGGTGGCAGTGAGGGGTGGGAAGACAAAAATTACAGAGGAGCAGAAGCCGTCCCAGTGTTAAGGAGAACTTTCCACCAAGTGTCTGTGACGTTCAGTCTTCACTCTCAACTCAACAAGACAAGAATTACTACAGAAACAGACTCCCGGGTCAATGAGGGTATCCAGGAAGTTTTAACCGAATGTGTGGGGGCACCATCCCACGGGCTGGGGATCGCAAAATAAATATGCAGAGGGCTGCAAGTCCAACACTAATATTTAGCTCTCTGCTTCCCGACTTCAGACACAGCATGCCCTGAAGCCTCGTCCTTCAGCTGCCATGCCTTCCCCACCATGATGGGCCGTACCCTTCACAGACTAGAAAATCAAACCAACCCTTCTCTCCATAAGCTGCTTCCACCAGGCAGTTTGTCACAACAGAAAGGTAACTGACGGCCTCTCCAATGCAGTTTCCAATCCTTTTGACTTCTGTGAGGGACATGGGTCTGTCCACCTTTAACCAGGAGTCCCACACCACAGACTACTCTTTGCAATTCCGTCCTAGCCCACAGATATTTTTGAAAAGGTGAACTTATTTTTATTTGATTGGTGTGAGTGTTCGCTTGCATGCATGCACATGCACCAAGTGCATGCAATACTAACGGAGGCCTAAAGAAAGGTCTAGATTTTCTGGAACCAGAGTTATATCCTGCTATGAGCCACCGTGTGGGTGCTGAGACCCTAACCTAGGTTCTCTGCAAGTGTAGCCAGTGCTCTTAATCGCTGTCATCTCTCCAGGCCCATATCCCAGAGATTCACTCACTCAAAATCCCCTAAGAGACCCAACACTGGCCCAGGTTCAGGGGTGCGGAGTCCTTTCTGCTCCCACCTGACCTTCAATCACCAAATGAGTGCCTTGCTAGCCAACACACTTTGTATGTGTGTGTGTGTGTGTGTGTGTGTGTGTGTGCGCGCGCGCGCGTGCATGGCACATCCATGAAGGTCAGAAGACAACCTTGGTGTCAGTCCTTAGGCATCTTTCTTTCACCTTTTGTCTGTCACTGACCTGGAACTTTCCCCAGGATTCTATCCTAGCTCCTGAGCCTCCTGAGCAAGCTCGAGGATCAGCCTGTCTCCAATCCCCAGCTCTCCATTACTGGGACTATGAGAACGTACCACTGTACCTGGCTTTTAACCCAGAGTCTAGGTATCCCAACATGCGCTTTACCAACTAAACCATCTCTCCAGTCCCAGCATGAGACTTTTGGCTTGTTTGTCTGTCAGTTTTCTTTAGAGTCAGGCTCTTACAGTGTGTATCTCTGGCTGGGACCTCCATATGTAGACCAGGCTGGCCTTGAACTTAGAGATCTGGATGCCTTCCAAGTGGTAGGATTAAAGGTGTGGGCGTGGCTGTGCATAAGTTTTTAAGTCTACCCTTTCCCCAGTACCCCCTCCCCCGTTCTCCCAGCATGCCACGACGGCTGAAAACAGCACATACAATTTTTTTTTTTTTTTTTGTTTTTCAAGACAGGGTTTCTCTGT
>JAQHUG010000041.1:933552-967033 GCA_028555095.1 Dicrostonyx torquatus
AAAAACAAAAACAAACAAACAAACAAACAAAAAAACCAAGCAAGCATACAAGAAAGTTGTGTCCTGTCATACTATTCCATGATTGTAACCTTTAAAAATGATGTCGTTATGGGCCAGTGAAGGTCCAGTAGGTGCTGCCGCACAAACCTCAGGATCCACGACAGAAGGGAAAATCAGATCCCCGTCCTCTGACCTCCACACGCACATGGTGGCATGTGTGCACACAGACATACATGCATATGCTAGTAAACTAAGCAAAACATATATAAAAACATCACATAGTTACCTTTAACTCATATGTGTAACATATATAAGAAACAACTGAGTGTACACTCGGGTCCCCTAGAAATCTCATTAACACAGGCAGATATTCCAAAATCTGAAGTTAGAAACACTTCAGGCCCCAAACACTTCTACTCAGCCTAGATACGAACAAGCCCCTCTGGTCACATGAACAGGAAGGGACTCTGCCTGACTTACTCAAAGTGTGGCCCTCAGACAGGAGCTTTGGGGTTCCAGGTGGCTCAGCCCCCACCCCCAGACTGCTCAGACTCTGTCACCTCCACGTAATTCCCGGCCGAGCTGGAACATGAGCTGCCGATTTTCCCAGGGACCACAACTGCCAATTTCAGCTGAGAATCACTAAAACGGGACCTGCAGAGACAGCTCTGAGGTTGAGAGTATGTACTGCTCTTGTAATGGATCCAGCTTAGGTTCCCAATATCCACATTGAAGGCTTCCAACCACCAGAAGCTCCTGTCTAGTGGATCTCATGACCCTTCTGGTCTTCCTGGGCGCCTTGTACTCACACACACACAGGCAGCCCCCGCCACACACACAGAGGCACACACAGACACATACCCACACAGGCACACCCACGCACACACACATATACAGGTACACCCACACTCTCACACACACAGACACATACCTATACAGACACACGCACACACAACACGCTTATAAATAAAAATAAAACAAGACTGGAGTCCGTAGTCATGGAGAAGAGGAGGATGTTAGAGATTAAAACCTGAAGGAGGAAAAGAAGGCCAGCAAGGCCAACTGTCCTGCAGTCAGTAGGAAGTAAGGATTTTAGAATCATGGCTGGTGCCCAGTTGCTATGGGGAGAGACTGGAGAAAGCATTTGGACGGTGTGCCATGGCCATGTTTGGTCATATGACAGGTACAGTAGATGTAGGAACCTTAAAGTGGGGAGATTTTCCACTGAGCACCTTCAGGGAACAGGAGAGCAAGCAACAACACGGTTGTCAGCTCAAGTCTGTAATGAACAAAAGCCAGACAGTTTTGCGATGGTTGTAGATGAATAAAAATGGGTCAATTTAATAAGAGCAAGTTAGGAACAAGCCTAAGCTATAGGCCGAGCTTTTAGAATGATTTGGGAGCTGGCCGTCAGGACAGAAAAAGACTTGTTACATGTGACCATCGACATTTAAGACACATGCGCGCGCACACACACACGGGGGGGGGGTTGCTACGGAGAACTGATTTTTTCTGCCTTGAGAAGACACAGTGATTCATTTTCTATACTACCTTTCCTAAATAAAAATGTGCAGAGCTGAGCTGTTAAAGTGCACCTTTCGGATGTGGAGAACTAGGGCACAGCCTTGGGCTATGAAGCCTAGAAAGAGAACACTCTTTGATTTTTAAGAGAGAACCCCCCCCAATATATTAATAAAAAGTAACCCACTAAACTGAAGAAAACCTCAGTTCTTCAGCTGCATCAGCCACTGAAGACGCTCAACAGTTCCACGGTGACAGTCCTGCTGAGCTGCACAGCCCGGGACAACAGTTACATGGTGGAACCCTGCTGAGCTGCACAATGCAGACGGTTCCAGCACCTCTCTTAGAAGAACAGTTCGAGGCCCGAGTTTGCTCCACTTTCTTTTATTATCTTTATTTGTTTTGTGTCACAGCGTGAGTGTGAAGGTCAGAGGACAATCTGTGGGAGACGGGCTTCCTTCTTCTACCATGTGAGTCCCTGGGCCTGAACTCAGATTGTCGGGCTTGGTGGCAAGCACCTGCCTGCTAAGCCTTCTTGCCGGCCCATATTTTATAATATGGCTCAGAGAGGTTAAATAAATTGCCCTAGCTCACCGGGAAATACCACAGTTCTATTAGCCAGAACTCTCGCAAGGCAAACTTGGCACTGCCAGTCTTGCGCTGGATAACTCCTTGTGGGAAGGGCACTCTGTACGCAGTCCAGGACAGCTGGCAGTGGCAACCTGAAGACCCTGGAGACATGGGGTTTCTGCTGACATCTATGGTCAGGGCCGGGGTGATGGATGTTAAGCACCGGAAATGCTCTGACCAACCCCACAACAGAAAATCGCCTCACCTAAAATGTGAACTGGGCCAAATGTTAGACATCTGCCCTGGATGAAAACGTCAACAAAAGTTGGAAACAGGAGGTGGGGATTACAGTGCAACCCTTCCCTCGTGTTCAGAGACCTGAACTACCACCAGCAAGCAGGCATTCATTTTTTAAAAGACTCATTTTTTTTTTTTTACTATTTCATGTGTGTGCTTGTTTGTGTGAGCAAATGTTACATGTGTGCAATTGTTCACAGAGGTTGGAAGAGGGAATCAGATCTCCCATGTTGGTACTGGAAACCGAACTCAAGGCCTCTGCAGGAGCAGTTTGTGAAGCCGGGCATGGTAGTGCACACCTCTGACCCCAGCACTTGGAGGCAGAAGCAGGCAGATCAATGAGTTCGAGGCCAGCCTGGTCTACAGAGCAAGTTCTAGGACAGCTGGGGCGCTACAGCGAAAGAATAACAGCCATAAAACCAACAAAACAAAACCAAAAAACAACCAGACAAAATAAAACAAAACAAAAGCAGCTCTTGACTGCTGAGCCACTGTCCCCAAAGCTGCCCGGTATTCCTTCTTCCAAGTGTCAGAAGGAAGGTCGGTTCTCCCAAAAGGGTGGCTAGCAGCTGTGTCTGAAGGGTTAGATGGGACTGTTCAGAAACAAATGAGCTACCACAGGGAGGGAGCAGTCTTCACGCCCACAGGGAGGGAGGGAACTGTCTTCACACCCACAGGGAGGGAGGGAACTGTCTTCAGGACCACAGGGAGGGAGGGAACTGTCTTCAGGACCACAGGGAGGGAGTGGTCTTCACTACCAGTTTCTGAGATTGTGGCAACAGCATTTAGAGAAATATCTGAGTCTTAAAAATCTTTTTAAAAATTATATTAATTTTGTTTTGTGTGTATGTGCGTGACTGTTTGCTATTGCACATGCGGAGATCAGAGGACTTCGTGAGCTCCACCCCCCTTGGTAGCAACTCACCAGCCCTCCCTGTGAGCCTCAGCATTCTGAAAAGACGGACATCAAGGTCAGGGAGACCGCTCAGTGGGTAAAGTGCCTGCCGCACAGGCGTGGGAACCTGGGTTTGGATCCTTAGCTGGGGGAGGGGCACGCTGGGGGAGGAAGGAGCAATCAGGTGGACGCTAGGACTGGCTGACCGATCAGCCCAACCATGGGCAAGCCCAAGGCCAGCAAGAGACTGACCAGCAAACAAGGAGGGAGACTGAAGAGCGGCACTAGAGCTAACCTCCGGTTTCCACGCATGTCTGCATGAGCACACACATACACCACCTCCACACACACCCCAATCCGTGCACAGAGGAAACAATCCCCACCCACCCACCCCTGCTCCCAGAGTGGACATGATGGATCAAATCAGAGGACAGTCACATTGTTATGATGACTTCTGGTCCAGGTCAGGGAAGCGTGCAAAATCTGAACCTTTTGGAAAATGGAACGTACCATGCCCATGAGCACATAGGTCTCCATCCTACACATCCTTACCTACACATCCAGGTAAGGCATCTTCCCCCGTGGGTGGGCCTCGCCTTTCCTAACTTAGCTCTTCAACACACCTTCAGTCTTGGCGTCAGTTGTGGTGTGTGGAAGAGCCATGGTTGGTGGGATAGACGTGGGTGCCACTAATACTCTTGACTAAATGCCCGTCCAAATAGTTCTCTTGCCTTTCAGCCAGGGCCACCAGATCCTTGGGGCTGCAGGTGTGTCTACCCACAGCTTGTAGTGCTGACCCTGGGGAGGTGTCTGTTTCTCTCCTGATTGACAGGAAGGCTCTGCTAAAGTAGAAAGATGCTGAGGAAAAACGCTGGCAGACAGGAGAGGAAGCAGGGAGGCACCTGCCTCACCTCCCTCCAGTGGACACAGCTCAGGGCTGGTCCCTACTCCTGCCCTCCAGGTGGCCCAGGGCTCAGCGCCTTGCTGTGGCTTCTCAGGATACCTCTTTCAGAGCTGATCTCAGTCCTGAGTCATTGGAGCAGAGAAGGGACCTTGTAAAAAGAACTGCAGGATGAGGCTCCTCTATTCACACGTTCACACGATTCATGATACAAAGAACAAAGAGGCAGGGCAGGAAGCAGAGGAGGGAAGAATGTTCCCATCAGGTGTCTCCAAGTGACAGGCAGACAGCTCACTCCTGAGCACCCTGCTCTCTCCCATGCTCTCTTTCCCCTCTCTCCACATTCTCTTCTAGCTCCTATCTCATCTTCCTATCCCCCTCTTGTCCCTTCTCCTTATTCTTTCTCCTCTTGCTCCCTCTCCTCCACCCTTCCCTTTCTGCTTTTCCCCTCCTCTTCCTCCCCATCCCAACTCCTCTTGATGTCATAGGGACAGAGGGTCTACTCTGCACTCCTCCCTCCCTGTCTCCTGTCCCTGGCTATCCCTGCTGGGGCATGCAGACTCGGGTGTGTCCTTTCTTGGGTTACCTGTTGGAACAGAACCTTTTGGAAGGCTCACAGGCCCACTGAGCACTGGGTGAGCAATCTGCCTCTGTAAATATGTGGCTGGCGCCATCTGTTGTGGCCACTGAAGAGCCTGGGAATACTCAGGGCTTCCTGGGCTCTGCGTTCCTGGGACAAGGTCTATAGGGACAACAGGGGCGGTGACAGGGAATTGAGGTAAAGAAGAGTACAAGAAGAGCAAAGGAAGGGATGAGGCTGGAGAAGAGTGGAGAAATGAAAAGCTCCTGGGGGCGGGGACACAAAGCTTTAATTCAGCACTTACTAAACACAGCCCTTCCTGGGCACCACCACAGTAGCAGGCCTGACCTCTTACACTGATTAAATATTAACTAAGAACTACTTTTAGAAAGCACATGTACATAACAGGAAATTAAAATGTCAACCAGGGCATGGCAAATATAAATTACAATTAAAGTCAGAACTGAAGCTAAAGCCAGGCAAAGGGACTCCGAGCAAACGGGATGCCTGGAAGAGTCCTCATGATCACTTTTGTAAACACCCTTCACGAGCAGGGTTTTCTCGTAGGTGTGTCCAACTTTTCGACATTATGATGTCATTCTGCCCACTACAGAGTTCATGCCAGAGAACTGTGCCATTAAGTTACCAAAAAGACAACTCAAAACAAAATCTCATGGTTTAAAAATTTAGTCCTAGCACTCAAGGCAGAGGCAGGCGGATCTCTGAGTTCAAGGCCAGCCTGGTCTACAGAGTGAGTTCCAGGACAGCCAGGACTACACAGGCAGACTAAACAAACAAACAAATAAACAAAACCTCAACCCTCCCAAGTAAAAAAATTGAAACTTTGAAACAGCGTGTGTGTGCTATGTGCTCTCTGGTATGTCTCTGGGCATGTGTGCCACAGTTACTGTCTGGAAGTTAGAGGACAACCAGAGAGAGTCAGACTCTTTCCAGTTGTGGAGCAGAGGGGGAGTCTCTGGTTGGTGGCAGAGGGGGATTCTCTGGTTGGTGGCAGGCACCTTTACCTGCTAAGCTATCTTGCCGGCCCTGGAAATTCCATTTTAACAGATAAAAATGAAATAATTTTAAAATAGGTTTTTCCCCTAGGGTGTCATGGGAGACTGGCTTCAAAATCCCACTTGGGTACCAGGATACGGCCCTGATGTGTTTGCATGTAATCTGTACACAGTTCTGTATCTATTTTAAATCGTCTCCAGATGACTTAGAACACCCAGTAAGATGCGAACACTATATAAATGGCTGTTTATGTTGGCTGCATCTCTTAGGGAATGATGTCAAAGCCAAAATATGTATGTGCTCAGAAAAGATGAACTTTTTATCACAGACTATTTTGATTCATGCTTGGTTTAATTAGGGTCACAGGGCCCACAGAGACAGAGAGTCACATAATAAAGGAGGGAGCAGAGCCACACGCCTGATGGGACTGGAACTAGAAGGATGGTATGGCTGGGTCAGTCACGGCAAAGGGAATGAAGTCAGGCGTTTGGAGAACTGTTTCAAAAACCAGGGATGGGAGATTAGAGGGTAGAGAGATGGCTCGGTGGGTAAAGGACCTGCTGCCAAGCTTGGGAACCTGAGTTAGAGCCCAGGACCCACACAGTGGAAGAGGAGAACCACTTCCCAGAAGTGTTGTCTGATTTCCACTACACACACGTACATACTACCGCGTGTGCGCACACACACATACACGCACATGCACACAAACAGTGGGTGGAGAATAAAATGCGCAAAAATAAAACAAACAGGATGTCTGGGAGGGTGAGGAAGAAAGGCCTTGGTAAGGAGGTCAGTTCAGCCATGACCAAAATGAGCAGCCTGGGAAGTCGAGGAGAGAACACTCAGGGCAGTGGGCACAGCTGATGCGGTGGTCCTGAGCGCGGATGGACCTGCGCGTGGTGCGTAGGATGGGGCAGAGGAACAGTGGCACAGGGGATGTCGTCATGTGACGCATTCGTTCTTCACCTCTGGAAGGCATTCGTGAGCATGTGTGTCTGCATGCGAGTGTAGGTGCCTGATGGGTACCGAGGAGCTGGAGTGACAGGCAGCTGGGAGATACAACATGATGCTGGAAAACAAAACTGGGTCCTCTGGAAGAGCATCAGTCATGGTCTTAACCACTCAGCCATTTCTCCAGCCCTGGAGACATTTTTGTGTCCCAGCTGGGGAACTCAGACTGACATTGGGTAGCCAGGGATAATATCAGTCAAAGTATATTGAGCACGCCAGCCATTCCCTACAGAACTATTGGGTCCATGGTGTCAACAGAGTCGGGGCTAAAAAACCCAACGCTGGGTCTTGAAGGTGGGGATAGTGAGCATGGGGAGAAGCAAGAATACAGCCAAAGAAGCTACAATAAGGTCTGTCTAACCAGACCTGGAGCTAAAAGGAAGAGCCTGGCATAGACACTGGGAGGCCAAGCACAGGGCGGTCACCGAGGCTGCAACCAGACAATAAAGGGGCTGAGGGCCGGGCAGCACCGCAGGTCTGTCAATGGTTGACACCAGGGCACAGAAAGTTGAGGCCTCAAGAAGGAAGCCATCAGGGCTGAGGACACTGCCCAGTCAGTGTGCTGCTTGCCTGGAGCTAGAAGCCCAGAAGCCACGTGAGAGGAAGGGAGGGAGGGAGGGAGGGAGGGAGGAAGGGAGGAAGGAAGGAAGGACTGATGGACAGAAGGAAAGAAGGAGGGAGGGAGGAAAGAAGGAAGGAAGGAAGGAAGGGAAGGAGGGAGGGAGGGAAGGAGGAAGGAAGGAAGGCAGGCAGGCAGGCAGGAAGGAAGGAAGGAAAGAAAGAAAGGAGGAAGAATCAAGCAAGTAACCTGCCAGAGCTCGTAACACCAGCAACATTACAGAAAAGACAGGAAAGACAGACAGATCTCCGGGATTTTACTGCTCAGTCAGCCTGGCCTACTTGGAAAGTTCCAGGCTAATAAGAGACCTTATCTCAAAAATATGGTAGACAGCTCTTGAGGAATGACAGTGTTAAGGGTCATCTGGCCTACACACACACCCAGAATGAAACCATCAGAGAAAAACAGCCCAAGGTGAAGAGGGAGTCAGGCGGTGCAACAGGCAAATACCACAAAACCCAACACCACTGCACCTGAAATATGCAAATGGGGAACCAAGAACCTGGAGTATGTAAATGAGGAATAAGAATCTGGTGGGCTTGAGAGTTGGCTCAGTGGTTAAAAGCACTTGCTGTTCCTGCAAAGGACCCAGGATCAGTTCTTGGCACCCACATGGAGGCTCATCACTTCCTCAGGCAGCAAGCATGCATGTGGTACACAGACATACATGCAGGCGAAACACTCATAACACGAAATAAATCTAAAAAAAAAACCCTAAAGAGCACAAACAGCTCTCTAGCAATTGGGAAGCAAAGGCAGGCAGATCTCTGTTAGTTTGAGGCCAGCCCAGTCTACAGACCGAGTTCCAGGATAGTCAGGGCTACACAGAGAAATCCTGTTTCAGAGAGAGAAAGAGAGAGAGAAAGGGAGCAAGCGTGAGAACCTGAGTGTGCAAATGAACAACCAAGGAACTGGAGTACGTAAATGAGGAACCAAGAGACAGCTTAAACAGTACAACTCACCTTTCCAGTTATCACTACAGAATGGGGTGCCTTTTGATCCACGTCAGTGGCTGGGGTGGGGGATGGGGTCTATAGGTCAGTCAACCCAGGCAGTGCTGTAAGTCCACAGGGAGGAGCTGGGATGATCAAAGACACAGAATCAACCTCTCCAGCACGCCACTTGTCCTTAGCCTGTCACTTCTTGTTTCTTTAGTTGAGGCAGTGTCACCTGTAGCTGGTTTTCTCTTGCTAAGTATCCAAGGTTGACCTTGAACTTCTGATCTTCCCGAGTAAATGGTACTAGGGAACCTGTATCTTCCTGCATGCTAGGCAAGCCCTCTCCTGACTGAACTATACACCCTCAGTTCCTCACTTTAATTTTAATATATTTTTATCCTTTTAGATTTACCTGCCTTATTCTATATGTATAAATGTTTTACCTAAATGCATGTATGTGTACCACACATATGCCTGGCGCCATTGGTGGTCAGGAGAGGACATGTAACTCTTGGAGCTGGAGTTACAGATGGTTGTCCTCATCCTACTTTGTCATTAACCTGGAGAGGTTGGTCCCACCTCCAACTGGGAACTTCATCTACTAAGTTAAGAGGAACAGATCCCCAGTGTGGGCACAGGCCAACATCCTTGCATGGCTGCTGTTCAAATAGCTTTGTTAATTTGAGAGAGTCAGTGTTTTAGTCAGGGTCACTACTGCCGTGATGAATCGAAAAACATTTCTCTGGCTACCATCCTGAATCACAATCTAGAGAGAAGTAAGGGCAGGAACTAAAAGAGGGTGGGGAGCTGAGGCAGAGGCTGTGGAGGGTGTTGCTTGCTGGCTTGTTCCCCATGGCTTGCTCAGCCTGCTTTCTCTGCTTTCTTTCTTTTGTTCTTTCGTTTTGTTTTTGTTTGTTTTGATTGTTTTTTGGAGACAGGGTTTCTCTCTGTAACAGTCCTAGTTGTCCTGGAACTCCCTTTGTAGACCAGGCTGGCCTTGAACTCATAAGACCTATTTGCTTCTGCCTCCTGAGTGATGGGATTAAAGGAGTGCACCATAGCCAATCTCAGCCTGTTTCCTTATAAAACCCAGGACCATCAACACAGGCTAGTTCTGCTCACAATAGGCTTGGCCTCTCCCAATCAATGACATATTAATAAGATGCCCCACAGGTCTGCCTACAGCCCCATCTTATGGAGGCATTTTCTCAGTTGAGGTCTGTCCGCTCAGATGATTTCAGCCTGTGTCAAGTTGACATCAAGTTAGCCAGGGTAGTGGAAAAGAGCAGCTGCCTTGTGACTGTGCTCCCACAGATTTCTGAGGTGGCTCTCAGGGCCATGCATGGAGGGAGGCATTGCTTTGCTTCATGCTCTCCCTGGCAGCCAGCTCCCTTCAACAGTCTAAAAGACAAGCATCTTCCCCACTTACAAGCTTGTTCATTGCAAAAAAAAAAAAAATTAGAAAATGAATTCAAAACGAAAGGAAGCAAAGCCATCTGCAATCCTGTCCCTTGGCGAGGGTATTTCCTTCTTTGTCTCCTTGATTTTCAGTAATGTGGCCTCAACTCAGAGATCCCATAGACTCTGCCTCCCAAGTCCCCAGGCTGGCCTCAAACCTACTGTGTAGCCAAGGGTAGTCTTGAACTTCTGATCTTCCTGCTTCTTCCTCCTGAGTGCCAAGATCACAGGCATGCCCACCATACCTGATTCTGTAGGATTTTTTGTTGTTATTTTGAGATAGGGTCTCACTCTGTAGCCTGGAATTTACGATGTATCCAGGTTGTTCTCAAACTCATGGTGATCCTCCTGTCTGAAACTCCAGGTGTGAGCCACCATGCCTGGCATCCTGCTATAATTTGGATCTTACATCTCCCCTGACCTTGTTGGTTTTAACTACCAACTTGACACAGTCTAGAAGTCACTTGAGAATCTCAATAGAGGGACTGTCCCGATTAGATGGGCCTATGGGCATGTCCCTGGTATATTGTCAGATACTGTAGTAGGGCCAGCCCACGGTGGGATGTATACAGGTGGTTTTGGGCAAAGTAAGAAAGCTAGCTAAGCAGGAAGCTGCCTGTCAGCCACCAGCAGCTGTGCTACAGGAAGCCTATGGCTCCTCTGGATTTGTTTGGCTGCGAAGTTGAGGGTTTTGGCCAGAGCTAACTCAATAATTCTGTATTGAATATCAAGTCAGCCTGCCTACAAGTTCAGCCCTCAGAAACCTGGGACCTAAAAGTGTAAGCTAAGTAAATCCTTTCCTCTCCTAAGTTGCTTTGGTCATGGTACTGTCAACAGCAACAGAATGATAGTCTGGCAATTTTTTTCTTCAGTATTAGTCATAAACCTTAAAAAAAAAATCAGTAGACAAGCCTGGAGTTGTGATGCACACCTTTAATCTCAGCAGAGACAAGCAGATCTCTGCACCTTTGAGACCAGCCTGGTCTACGCTGTCTCAAATACATAAACACACACTCAAATACATAAACACACACACTCAAATACATAAACACACACACACATACTCATGTATACATGCACACATGCATAGATGCACATATATACACATACATGCATACATACATAAATACACATATAGAAACACACAGGTGGCAAGAGGCAGCGCATGGAAAGCGGCTGAATTATGGCGCTAGTATTGTCATCTTACCAAACATGGACTCAAGAGACCAAGTGCACCAGCAAGGCTCTTTCTCAGAAAGGTAATGAAATGGAGGCACTATAAATAATGATGTCATGATGTGAGGCTATGAGGAAGGGCAGCTGAAGGGACACACGAGTGAGCCACACTGTCATCTGTCACAACAGAAAGCCAGATCAAAGTTTCTGAAGTATGAGGAAAGGAAAGGGCATGGTTGCAGATGTGGAGGTGACAGAGGGACAGTTGGGAGTTAGAAGTGGCTGCCTCAAGAAAGCAGGGCTGAATGCAAAGAAAAGGAACTATTAAGGACTCCTGACCCCCACACCCCAAAAGACACGATTTGCCCCAAAAATGAAGCAGTAAAATCCGACAGGAAGCACCCAAAGGATGTTTAAATGAAAGTGATTTAATGAATGCATCAAGCAAGACACAATGCAGCACCCATGGACCTGACGAGGCAGCGGGAAACACTTAATAACCCCAGGCCTGAAAGGCCAGAGGGAAAAACCAGAGGCAGGGATGGAGCTGTGGAGCCAGAGGCCATAAAGCCCCTTGCAGCACAGAATCAGCTTTCCAGCAGTCCCTTCTCACAGTTCCTCCTGCTGCTGCTTGGGCCCCCTACTGGTCATTTCCAGCCGCACCCACATCGCCTCACCCCACCCCACTCTGGCCACACCAGCACTTCCAGGACCCACTCAGTCTGTGCCCCTCTGAGCACAGACTGAACAATACACATCTGCCCCAGGGTGGCAATGCAACACCAGTCCCGAAGGGTTCTCAAAGAGGTCAGATTTCACTCACTATTCAATACTCACTGTCTCCTCTTCCTCCTTCAGACTGGACCCCATGTAGCACAGGCTGGCTTTGAACTAGCTACACAGTTGAAGCTAGTCTTGAGCTTCTCATCCTCCTGCCTCCACCTGCCAAGTGCCAAGATTACAAGTGTGCCCCACTCCAATGCCTGTACCCCAGCTTTCATCAGTAAATACAGACGCTGACTGCCACAGGGTCAGCACTGCTTTCTGAGTGGACGGAGCAAGAATCTCGTCATTTTGAGAATAGGAGAGCGAGGCAGACCCCCAGGAGAGTATCAGTCAATGTACAATCAAATCTCCCCAAGCCCAAGAGGAAAACCTCTGCAAGAGGCCAGTCATGCTCACCCCCAGAGACAGAATTAGACAGGAGAAAGCAGCCTGCGAGACCTGTTGGAGTTGGAAAGGGGTGGAATTGCCAACGTGAGACAGCACAGGGGAGGACCCTTTGGGATAAGATGCTGTCGTGGTGTTCTGATCACGTGACATGTCTGAGGCAAGAGGAATGATGGCGAAGGGTGGGCTGGCGACTCAGAGAGAAGGTGAATGGACGGGGTGTGGCCAGCCCCTAACTCATCTTTAAAGTCCAGCTGCCCATCCTCCTTCTGTGTGACATCTCTCCTGGCCACAACCAGCGTCTGCACTGTGGTGGGACAATGAGGTCCCGGTTAGCAGACCTTGGGACATTCACTAAATTCATGTGTCCTGCGACAGCCTTCTTCATGCAAGGACGGCAACTCACTCGTCTTTATATGTAGCCCAAGATGAGACCCACAGACGGTTCTCAAAAGAAAGTCCTTCTCCTGGGCGATGGTGGTGCACACCTTTAATCCCAGCACTCGGGAAGCAGAGGCCAGTCTAGCCTAGTTTACAGAGCGAGTTCCAGGACAGTTAGGGCTGTTACACAGAGAAACCCTGTCCTAAAAAATTAAAAAAGCAAAAAAGTAAGTTCTTCTATCAATGTTCATTACAGAACTATTCACAATAGTTGAATTACATAACTAAAGAAGGTGCCCAAAAGAGGAAAGATAAAGAAAACGATGTACATGGGACTGGAGAGATGGCTCAGCAGGCAACCCGAGTTCAGCTGCCAGCACTCAAGCCATCAGGGACCTCACAGCCGCAGTGATTCCGGCTCCAGGGGACCTGGTGCCCTCTTCTGGCCTCTGTGAGCAACTGCACGCACATGCACAGACCCTGACACAGACACACAGAAATCTCAGAAAGGTGTGTGCATGCGTGTGTTGTATGGACAATGGGTTTTTTCAGCCATATAACATAATAAAACTGTGTCATCTTCAGGAAAATGAGCACATCTGGAGACAATCACAGAAAGCAAATCCAGTCAGTGTCAGAAAGGGAAACACCGTGTATTTTCTCTCGTATGCACCTCCTAGATAACTGATGCATAAAACCACGTGCATACACACGGCACGGAAGTAGAAGCAACTGTCTAGAGGAACTCTGGGACTCAGGGGTGTGGGGAGAGAGAGGAGGAAAGAGGGGATGGGGAGAATATGCACAAAATAAATTCCTACTTGGATGTGATGCAGAACCGTGTGCAATGAATACACACAAAGAAAAATTTGAAAATAATACTACACTGGCTGGAAGGGGCGGCAGCAGCCTGCAGCAGGGTGGAGGCAGGGCAGACTGAGCCAAACCACAGACACAGTGAGGCCTGCAGGATGCTTCCCTGAGCTAGCAGCAAGTGGGAGACGGCAGCATAGCTGCCTTATGACTCGGCAATGTCCCCCAGCTTGGTTACTAACAGACCAAGCAACAAATGAGACACAGGAAACAAACTCTGAGTGACAGAAATGGGGTGGTGGTGGTGGAGCAGGCCTGAACCAGAGCCTAGAGCTTCCTCTTAGCAAGATTTTTAATTTTTTAATTGATTTTTATTGAGCTATGCATTCTTATCTGCTCCCTTCCCTTCCTCTCCCTTCCCATGGTCCCCATGCTCCTAATTTACTCAGGAAGTCTTGTCTTTTTCTACTTCCCATGTAGATTTGATCCTTGTATGTCTCTCTTAAGGTCCTCATTGTTATCTAGGTTCTCTGGGATTGTGAATAATAGGCTGGTTTTCTTTGCTTTATGTCTAAAAGCCACTCATGAGTGAGTAAATATAATATTTGTCTTTCTGGGTCTGGGTTAGCTCACTCAATATGATGTTTTCTAGATCTCTTAGGTAAGATTTAAGAGGACTGGAAAGCCCATCTCAGGAAGAGGACATGAGGTGATCCTGCTTCCCTTCCGAGGAGGCTACCTCCCGCCACACACTAGCATATTTGTAACGAATACTCTGGGGGGAAAATAAATGACAGAAAGCAAAACAGAAGGTGTGCATTGGATCCCAGAATAATAACAGCTGCTGAATTAAACAGCCAGGCTGGAAGCCAAACAAGAGAGTTTCCATCAAAGGGCGTTGGTTATAGACAAGGGGTTTTCAAATTGTCAGCTGGCCAAGCAAAGTAGAATGGCAGATGGGGAAGGTGGTCTCAGGAGGCAGCAGTAGCGGGACCTGAAGGTGGGGCTGGGGAAGGGCACAGCAGGTGGAAATGACGCTCTGCTTAAAGCAGTCACTCAGTCACTCCCCATTGGGAGTGGCTACTGTCCTGAACATTGCAATTCCATTGGCTGGGTATAAGAGCACAGCATCTCTTGTGTGCATGGGTCAAACAAAACCATTTAAGATTCTAGCCATAGGCATGGTGGCATATGTCTGTAGTTCTAGATCTCTGGACTTAACTATCTCAAGATTGAGGCCAGCCTGGGCTACACAGCAAGATTCTCACTTCAAAAGAGTGGGTATGTGTGTGTGCACACACACACCAGGAAAAAATATAACGGCAAAAATTTCTGATACATTTTAGAGTCCCTAGATGCTACGAAATGCCTAATAAGTGAGATAAGGGAGGGAGGGGATGGATTCTGATAGACTTAGTACAACTGGGAGAGAAAGTGGTGGCTAATTCTCTTTCCTCCATCCGGGTAGGAAGAGGGTCACCTGGTCCTGGAGGGAAGGTGCTCAGTAGCTCCCCACATCTGGGTGCCCTGTACACGTCATGAGTGAGTTACGTGAAGGAGCAGGTGCTTTTATTACCTCTCACAGATGGGAAAATTAACACTCAGATACTGTGAAAGCAATGAATCCAAGATCTCAGGAAGGAGTGAGTGACCCACCTGGTCTTAGAGGCTGTCTTCTCATGACTAAATGCAAGGAACCATCATTGACTCATTTTTGTCCCCCTCATCTTATAATGAAGCCTCATCCGTGACCACTCAATTAAGTTTACTGCACAGATGGTAATGAGCACCATATTAACCTCACTTGGGGGTTGGTTTCACTCTGCGCATCACGATACTTGTCTCCAGGCTGGAGAGGTGGCTCAGCAGTTAAGAGCACTTGTTGCTCTTGCAGAGGACTTGGGTCAGTTCCAGACACCTGCTTGGCAGCTCACAAGCATTCAGAACTCCAGTTCTGGGGGATCTGATGCCCTCTTCTCACCTGAGGGCACCAGGTATATTCACTTGGTTCCAAGACTCATATGCAAGTAAAACACATAAGTCATACTCATAAAATAAAATAAAAATATTATTTAAAGAAAGCAAACAAAAACCATACCAGTATTCCTCCCAAGGAGTTAATACAAGGACCAGATTCATCCACACATGCCAAGCTTCACAGCGCTGCCTGGCATGAGCCTGGCATTCTGCAATATTCACTACAGTCGCTATTGTTATTAAGTTGTAACACTTCCATGAAACTCATGGGGTAAGAGCCACACGGCCAGTGAGAAAGGCCTTTCTGAGGAGACTCCAGTGGAGAAAAGAGATTCCTCCCAAAGGGCTGGGGAGGGAAGAGCAGGGGGAGGCATCACAGGGGCAAGGCTTAGAGACGTAAGGGCATGCATGCAGTCTGCCTGCAGGCAGAAGGGAACACAGTTTGTGATTATAAATCTGGTTTTTATGTCCAATTGTCAGCCCTAGTTTTTGAGAAAATGCTGCTATCCCTCTATATAGCAGGCTGGTTTTAAGGGCTCTTCTTAGGGTTTGGTCACAGGGCCTTCTTTGCTGAAAAATAACAACAGAATCCCTGTGGTGGGCTGGGGAGAGAGTTGAGACAGTCACAATCGCCCCACAACTTGAGCTCTGACCAATCAATGAGAAAGACCCAGCATAGCAGGTGGTACATGGTGCCTCTAATCCCAGCACTCAGGACACAGAGGTGGCTGAATCTCTGAGTTCAAGACGAGCCTCCTACATAGTGAGTTCCAGGCATGGTGGCACTTGCTTGTAACCCCCAAGCTAGGTAGTCAGAAACAGGCATTACTCCACTGAGTTCCGGGCCAGTGAGAGATGCCACCTTAAAGAAAGGGCGGGTAAAACCTGAGGAATGACACGTGATAGTGCCTCCTGACTTTTACAGGCAGGAATACACTTATTCACCCCCACACACACAATTCCTGTAACACTGTTTACACGTCACCGTCGTAATTTTCAGGGCCTCACACACGCCAGGCCAGCGCCTACCACTAAGCTGCACTCCCAGAGCTGTCAACACATCTCAAACTGCTTACACCTTCTAAGCCATAGGGAACTGGCTGAGAGAACAAGGCGCCAAGAGGCCATGATCCAGTAAGTGACAAGGACAGCAGTTGACCAGCATCCCCCCCTCCCCCTCAAGCAGCTCTCACTGGGAAGTCAGACGGTAAGGGCATGGTGGGGGCAGCTGACAGAACAACACTGACCCACATCACAGGGCAGCTACCACAGAAAGCAGAGCTGAACCAAGTCGCAAGGTCTGCAGAAGCCCAGGTCCCACTTGCCCTGCTTTGCTCCCTGTAGGGCTCAGAGTGGACAGATGTGGCGAGGACAAGCCGGCCTCTTCTCATGACAACTTCCACAGTTCCTATGGCCCTAGACACTACTGCTTCCCAAAGCGGCGGGAGGGGCTTGCTGAGACGGGCATCCTGCCTCATGTCCACACCCAGGACCTTGAGCTTCTTCCTCTACAGCATCCCAGTGAGCAGCAGGTCGTGTCTGTCTAGTGGCACTCATGTCTAACTGCGGAGATGAAGGCAGGGACCGTCTCTTCCAAGACCTGGCCTCTGATCCTCTAACCCCCAGCTGTGGCTATGCAGCTGGAAGAAGGGTCAGCTGTCTTCCAAATGAACTGAGGACCACAACCTCAGCTCAGTCCCAGGCACGGCTGCAGTCAGCACGTGGAGAAGAGGAAGTGGAAAGTCCAGGTGCACCTGGAGGCACAGCACAGAGGCGCCAGACTGCTGAATTCAGCTGTTAAGAACTTAGTAATCCTGTGTGTACACGAACAACAAGGCCCAAGTAAAATTAAATGCCAATAAAATGAAATTTATTTTCTAGGTGCATGTCCATGTCTTTAATACATAAAGAAGTTTTTAAAAAATCAATAAGAAAATGATAAAGATGCATGGTGAAAAATTAGTTATAGGCCATTCACAAAACATGAAAAAGAGAAGGTGCCAGCACATAGGAAATAGTCAACCTCAGGAGAAATCGATAAAGCGGAGATTGAAATACCCTATCAAATGGAAATGAGTCTTGTATTCTTCTACAATGTAGAAGAAGGTAGTGATAACCAGGAGCACCCTCTACATCAATTAACATCGGACAAATGTCAGTGCGTACACACCCAAGAGTGGGAATCCATCCTACATAATGCTCACGTTGTAACACGAGAATGGTGCTCAGCACAATACACAAGCGGGCTGGAATATGGCCCAACGTAGAGCCCTTGCTTAGCATGCGTGAGGGCCTGGGTTCAGCTCCCAACACTGCAACAAGCCACCACGCCCAGGATTGGCAGGGGTGAAGAAAGGCAGGCACCTTTGTTGCCCATGAGATGCAAATTAGCCTTGCATTCATAAAGAGGAGTTAAGCGCACACATCAGGCCCCAGGGTCGTGTGGAAGGGCCTTTTCCCACGTTCAGCCTTTGCCACTTCCTCTGAGCTCCAGCAAAGAGTTGGGAAAGAGAATGTGACAGTTGATCCTGATGCCAGTTTGATTAAGACAAGAAACGCCCGGAGTGTTGTCGGGGAGCACCTTAGGGTGGGTCCAGGCGGATATTTCCAGAGCAGAAGAACGGCGCTGAATTTGGACAGCACTCCCACGACTGGGGGAAGGTGTCTCTGGTGGGAAAAAGGGAGACAAGGAAGAAAACTGGCCAAGCAGCAGGACCTCTACCATCGTGGTGGTCTGTGTTCGCTCAGCCTGTGTGCAGGATGCCAATTTGACACAAGTTAGAGCCATTTGGTAGAGGAAACGTCAACTGAGAAAATAAGATTGGCCTGCGAGGCATTTTCTTGATTAATGATTGATGTGGATGGGCCTAGCTCACTGTGGATGGTGCTATCCCTGGGCTGTGGGTGTCAAAAAAAAAAAAGTGCCTTTAATCCCAGCACTTGGGAGGCAGAGGCAGGCGGATGTAAGTTCCAGGACACCCAGGGCTACACAGAGAAACTCAGTCTTGGGGAGGGGGTGGGAGGAAGGAAGGAAGGAGAGAGAGGGAGAGAAAGGAAGGAAGGAAGGAAGGAAGGAAGGAAGGAAGGAAGGAAGGAAGGAAGGAAGGAAGGAAGAAGGCAGGCTAAGCAAGCCATGAGGAGCAAGCCAGTAAGCAGCGTTCCTCCACTGCCTCTGCATCAGCTCCTGCCATGACTTCCCTGGACAAAGGACTAAAATCATAAGATAAGATAAACCCTTTCCTCCCTGAGTTAACGTTGGCTGTGGTGCTCTGTCAAGCAATAGATCCCTGTAAGCTGGGGTAGGAACCTTCTTTCCAGACAGCCGCTCTTGTCCAGTGTTTGGTCACAATGAAAAGATAACTAACAGACCAGTTCATCTCCACTGTTCTCACCGTGTGGTGAGGAGCGAGGGCTGGACAGGACCTCCCATTTAGAGGGGGTTCTCTGGATGAGGAAGTAATCTCAGGATGACAGGGCTCTCTGGATGGGGAAGGGATCTCAGTTTGAGGGGGCTCTTGGGATGGGGAAGGGATCTCAGGATGAGAAGGCTCTCTGGATGGGTAGGAGAGCAGGAGCATCTGTCAGGATCTTGAGGGAAGGCAATTGTCTCACCTCCCTGATGGAAGAGGAGGGTCCCTTTACAGGCCTAGGCCTTCTGTCCCCATCACCACACCCCTGACTTACTCATATACTCAAAGACCTCCTACAGGGACTGCCTAAGGATGGCTCCTGTTGGCTTCTTCAGCTCTTTCTAAGAATTTCAGAGCAATGTGCCCCTGATCACTAAGATTCAGGTTAAGGAGCCAGAGAGATGGCACAGCAGTTAAGAGCACACACAGCTCTACAGGGGACCCAAGTTCAGTTCCCAGCACCTACTTCAGGCAGCTCACAAACACACCTGCACATGTGCGCCCATATCCCACACACTGGCACACACTTATACACATAATTAAAAATAAATAATTCTTTTTTTTTTTCCGAGACAGGGTTTCTCTGTGGCTTTGGAGCCTGCGCTGGAACTAGCTCTTGTAGACCAGGCTGGTCTCGAACTCACAAAGATCTACCTGCCTCTGCCTCCCGAGTGCTGGGATTAAAGACGTGCGCCACCACTACCCGGCTTAAATAAGTCTTTTTAAAAAATCACCAGTAAATGAAAACATGTTTCAGTTTTCCAAAGCTTGATTTGGCATATCGTGCTTTTAAATTTCGGGGATTTGACACCAGTGGGGCAGTTGTGTTTCTGGGAGCCCAGGACTGCTGTCAATACATGTGGACCGTACATCAGAGAACCCGAGTTTGCTTGCCCGCTTCCCAAAGCGGTGCTGGCCCCTTGGGGCTCTGACTCCCTTGGCGCCTTCTGCAGCATGTCCTGTCTAGCCTAAGCCTGCAATGGCAGTGTCAGGGATGGCAGCACCCTTCACTACGTGACCTGGGAAAGGGTTCTTCCTGGTTAGAGAAAAACCATCCTGCAGGCTAGGAACAAGGATCAGGGTTCCCACCACCTAAAGACAACACCCACCTACCCCAACTGGCAAAAGGTACTGGAAACTAACCACAAATCCAAAGTTGGTACCCATTTGGACTTCAGACTCCATGGGGGAAAAAACACAGGAGCCTCCAAGGACCACATGGGCCCCTCTGGTGGTTACTTAACATAAAGAGGAAATTGACAGCCACAGACACCCATCAACAGATACTAAGATGCCCAGCTAAAGACGTGGCAAATCCCAATGGCCACATGGAATCAACTCCTTATCACAAAGCAATGGAAAATTTCAAGGACAAAGCAAAGATTTCTTCCCCCTTTCTGTGGCTGGTTCAGGTGAGCTTCCACCTGTGGGACAGAGAACAACAGGAACTCTAAACACAACTACACACGTATGAACAACACACTTACACACGAATATGTGTATTTGCGTGTTTTATATACCTTGGCCAGGAGGTATGTCCTCTGCAGGCTGCCTTACTCCACCGACTGAGATATACTAGGGCACAGCAAACGATCATCTCTGAGAACGATTATTTCTCCCAAGGGAGGGAACACTGTCCCTCCTTCCCCACCCGCACCTCTGTGGAGAACCAAGCCAGGCATGTGGAGAAATGTCCTATCCAATTGGCTGCCTCCAATACTTGGCTCAGAGATCCAAAAGGAAGACACGTGGCTTACATGGCTCAGGGCAAGCTTGCAGTGCCCTGGGATGGGAGCAGCAGCCTTGGGAAGAAACTTCAGTTCTACCACGAACACATTGATGCTCAGTGTTCATTCAGCTCTTATTTATTGTCTGGTGTGTCCAGGTACATGCAGGGCACTAGGGCTAGGGTGGATGACAAGGTCACTGTGGCCTAATCAAGGGAATATTGGTCTTAGCAGGAATCAAAGAGATGCAGGCCTGGGGAGGTAGTTCAGTGTCATGCTTGCTGCTAAGGCCTGGAGCCCGGAGTTTGACCCCAGCACTCAGGCAGACATTAGGTATGGCAGTGCCACAGTAATCCCGGAGTCAGGAGGGTCCCTGGGGATTTCTGGCCAGTCCGTCCAGCTGATTCGGTGAGCACCAGGTTCAGTGAGAGATTAAGTCTCAAAAACATAAGGTGGGGAGCGACTGAGGAAGACCGACCTTTGACTTCTACAGACATGGGCACTTACCCATGAATACACACATGGGGGTGAGTGTTGGAGGCTTAGATATGGCTTTTCCTCCAAGGGTTCATAGCAGAAGACATGGGAGGCATGGTGGTCTTTTACGTGTTACAAGTTCATGGGAGATGGTTAGGTCATTAAGGATGTCCACCTTGTGAGATTAATGTTCTTGTAGGAACCCAAGTTAGTTCCCTGGGAAGGAGGAGCTGCTATAAAGAGAACAAGCCCTCCCCACCCCTCTCTCTGCCTTCTTGTCTGATGTGCTCTCCCCTTTCCCCATGTGTTACATCCAGGGTGACATCCATTATGATATGTTGAGGGTAGGAAGCCAGCACCAGAGCCCGGGCCACACGGCTTGGATTCTATAGCCATAAGCCAAAAACGAACGAATGAACAAACAAGCAAAATATTTTCTTTACAAAGTCCCTAACCCTGGATAGTTCATTATAGCAATGAACAAGTAGTTACTACCTAGGAAGGGGGGTCAATGTCAGGATGCAGGAGGCTGTCAGAGATGCTCTGATTTTCAGTGTGTTTTTATGGGTGGCCTGAACCTTGTGGCACAAGTGAGCCTTAGGAAACCCCGGCAGACATCAATCACCATGATTTCCAGAGATGTTGCCAAAAGCCTAGCAGGGAAGCAGGTGGTCAGAGAGCAGCCACAGTCAGAGAGGGACTGGACCAACTATGTGGAGCTGGAGGAGACCTGGAATGTCCTCAACAGTCCCCACATTTAAAGTATTCTGATCCACCTCAGCCTTTTACGTTCTTGGGAGAGGTCCGTTCATGCTGCAATTTTGCTCCTAGTTTTTGGGGAGAGTTGGAAAACTAGTTGTAGGGTTCAAGGTCCTGTTGCTTGTCTTTGGACCTAAAAATAATCAGACTCGCTCATGTATGGAGTGCCCACGTTAGTTGATGGGCACAGCCCCATTGCTAAGGCCTGCCTAGCCCAATGGAGGGGAGAGCCATGCAAAAGGCCTGTGTCTAACAGTGGGGACATGTGATGTGGGCATGAGAGTGAGCTGACAATGGGAAGGGAGGGTGGCTGTGAGGGGACATCACCTCTGAGCAGAACCTAGAGGAATATTGACAAGCAGACACTCTAAAGACGTGACTAGAAAAGATGGCCTGGGAGGCCGAGCACACAGACTAAAATCACCCACAGAAGCTTTAAAAATGGACTCCTTTGTCATAGTCACCCTTTGTCAACTAGAAATTCTGATGTCACTTTTCTCCCTCAAAGTTCAAACACTGAGCTGGGGCAGATGGCTCAGTGGTTAAAGCACTTGTCATGCAGGTGGAAAGAGTGGTATCCAGATTCCAGAATCTGAATACATGGCTGGGGGTGCGGTGGGCGCCCTATAATGTCAGCCTTGGAAGGCAGAGACAGGGGATCCCCAGAGCAAACCAGCTACACAGATTGGGTAGATCAGGATTTGATTGAGAGGCCCTGCCTCAATGAATATGGTAGAATATGTGCCTCAGGGCACACACACACACACACACACACACACACACACACTACATGCACACACACCACACATACATACACACCATACACACATCACATCCACACCACATCCACACACACATGTATGTACACACCAACATACACCACACACACACACACACACACACACACACACACACGCANAAAAAATCACCAGTAAATGAAAACATGTTTCAGTTTTCCAAAGCTTGATTTGGCATATCGTGCTTTTAAATTTCGGGGATTTGACACCAGTGGGGCAGTTGTGTTTCTGGGAGCCCAGGACTGCTGTCAATACATGTGGACCGTACATCAGAGAACCCGAGTTTGCTTGCCCGCTTCCCAAAGCGGTGCTGGCCCCTTGGGGCTCTGACTCCCTTGGCGCCTTCTGCAGCATGTCCTGTCTAGCCTAAGCCTGCAATGGCAGTGTCAGGGATGGCAGCACCCTTCACTACGTGACCTGGGAAAGGGTTCTTCCTGGTTAGAGAAAAACCATCCTGCAGGCTAGGAACAAGGATCAGGGTTCCCACCACCTAAAGACAACACCCACCTACCCCAACTGGCAAAAGGTACTGGAAACTAACCACAAATCCAAAGTTGGTACCCATTTGGACTTCAGACTCCATGGGGGAAAAAACACAGGAGCCTCCAAGGACCACATGGGCCCCTCTGGTGGTTACTTAACATAAAGAGGAAATTGACAGCCACAGACACCCATCAACAGATACTAAGATGCCCAGCTAAAGACGTGGCAAATCCCAATGGCCACATGGAATCAACTCCTTATCACAAAGCAATGGAAAATTTCAAGGACAAAGCAAAGATTTCTTCCCCCTTTCTGTGGCTGGTTCAGGTGAGCTTCCACCTGTGGGACAGAGAACAACAGGAACTCTAAACACAACTACACACGTATGAACAACACACTTACACACGAATATGTGTATTTGCGTGTTTTATATACCTTGGCCAGGAGGTATGTCCTCTGCAGGCTGCCTTACTCCACCGACTGAGATATACTAGGGCACAGCAAACGATCATCTCTGAGAACGATTATTTCTCCCAAGGGAGGGAACACTGTCCCTCCTTCCCCACCCGCACCTCTGTGGAGAACCAAGCCAGGCATGTGGAGAAATGTCCTATCCAATTGGCTGCCTCCAATACTTGGCTCAGAGATCCAAAAGGAAGACACGTGGCTTACATGGCTCAGGGCAAGCTTGCAGTGCCCTGGGATGGGAGCAGCAGCCTTGGGAAGAAACTTCAGTTCTACCACGAACACATTGATGCTCAGTGTTCATTCAGCTCTTATTTATTGTCTGGTGTGTCCAGGTACATGCAGGGCACTAGGGCTAGGGTGGATGACAAGGTCACTGTGGCCTAATCAAGGGAATATTGGTCTTAGCAGGAATCAAAGAGATGCAGGCCTGGGGAGGTAGTTCAGTGTCATGCTTGCTGCTAAGGCCTGGAGCCCGGAGTTTGACCCCAGCACTCAGGCAGACATTAGGTATGGCAGTGCCACAGTAATCCCGGAGTCAGGAGGGTCCCTGGGGATTTCTGGCCAGTCCGTCCAGCTGATTCGGTGAGCACCAGGTTCAGTGAGAGATTAAGTCTCAAAAACATAAGGTGGGGAGCGACTGAGGAAGACCGACCTTTGACTTCTACAGACATGGGCACTTACCCATGAATACACACATGGGGGTGAGTGTTGGAGGCTTAGATATGGCTTTTCCTCCAAGGGTTCATAGCAGAAGACATGGGAGGCATGGTGGTCTTTTACGTGTTACAAGTTCATGGGAGATGGTTAGGTCATTAAGGATGTCCACCTTGTGAGATTAATGTTCTTGTAGGAACCCAAGTTAGTTCCCTGGGAAGGAGGAGCTGCTATAAAGAGAACAAGCCCTCCCCACCCCTCTCTCTGCCTTCTTGTCTGATGTGCTCTCCCCTTTCCCCATGTGTTACATCCAGGGTGACATCCATTATGATATGTTGAGGGTAGGAAGCCAGCACCAGAGCCCGGGCCACACGGCTTGGATTCTATAGCCATAAGCCAAAAACGAACGAATGAACAAACAAGCAAAATATTTTCTTTACAAAGTCCCTAACCCTGGATAGTTCATTATAGCAATGAACAAGTAGTTACTACCTAGGAAGGGGGGTCAATGTCAGGATGCAGGAGGCTGTCAGAGATGCTCTGATTTTCAGTGTGTTTTTATGGGTGGCCTGAACCTTGTGGCACAAGTGAGCCTTAGGAAACCCCGGCAGACATCAATCACCATGATTTCCAGAGATGTTGCCAAAAGCCTAGCAGGGAAGCAGGTGGTCAGAGAGCAGCCACAGTCAGAGAGGGACTGGACCAACTATGTGGAGCTGGAGGAGACCTGGAATGTCCTCAACAGTCCCCACATTTAAAGTATTCTGATCCACCTCAGCCTTTTACGTTCTTGGGAGAGGTCCGTTCATGCTGCAATTTTGCTCCTAGTTTTTGGGGAGAGTTGGAAAACTAGTTGTAGGGTTCAAGGTCCTGTTGCTTGTCTTTGGACCTAAAAATAATCAGACTCGCTCATGTATGGAGTGCCCACGTTAGTTGATGGGCACAGCCCCATTGCTAAGGCCTGCCTAGCCCAATGGAGGGGAGAGCCATGCAAAAGGCCTGTGTCTAACAGTGGGGACATGTGATGTGGGCATGAGAGTGAGCTGACAATGGGAAGGGAGGGTGGCTGTGAGGGGACATCACCTCTGAGCAGAACCTAGAGGAATATTGACAAGCAGACACTCTAAAGACGTGACTAGAAAAGATGGCCTGGGAGGCCGAGCACACAGACTAAAATCACCCACAGAAGCTTTAAAAATGGACTCCTTTGTCATAGTCACCCTTTGTCAACTAGAAATTCTGATGTCACTTTTCTCCCTCAAAGTTCAAACACTGAGCTGGGGCAGATGGCTCAGTGGTTAAAGCACTTGTCATGCAGGTGGAAAGAGTGGTATCCAGATTCCAGAATCTGAATACATGGCTGGGGGTGCGGTGGGCGCCCTATAATGTCAGCCTTGGAAGGCAGAGACAGGGAATCCCCAGAGCAAACCAGCTACACAGATTGGGTAGATCTGGATTTGATTGAGAGGCCCTGCCTCAATGAATATGGTAGAATATGTGCCTCAGGGCACACACACACACACACACACACACACTACATACACACACCACACATACATACACACCATACACACATCACATCCACACCACATCCACACTCACACATCCACACACACATGTATGTACACACCAACATACACCACACACACACACACACACACACACACACACACACACACGCACTGGCTGGTGAGTGTGGGCTGTATGTGAAGCCCCACATCAGAACCCAGGTGTTACAGTGTCAATCAACCTCTAAGTGTGTTTCCAGCGTTGTGGTTGAGTCTGCTCAGCTCTGTGGAGGAGACAGCAGGGGATGTGAGGGTAAATCCCAGCCATGTCCTACGAGGTGCCTGAGGGAGGACGGGCCAGCCTTGTCTAGCTCCTGATTTGTGAGTCTCAGAAGCAGGGCCACTGTTCTTTCAGGAGCTGCTAGCACAACGCTTACTAACTTCTCTGTAAATTCCCTTTCAACAAACCACTCCATGCAGGCACCCGTTCCCACACACCAGGTTGTAGCAGTTCTTTCGGGGTTTGTTTCCTTTAGTGGTAGTCGTAGGCAGCACGGTGGGGTGGGAGGTCGAGACAAGGTCTCCGGTAGCCTTGACTAGCTTCAACATCCTTTCACACCTAGGATGACCTTGAACTTGTGACCCCTGTGCTGCCAGTTCCCTAGGACTGAGGTTACTCCAGACGCGCGTGCGGCCGCACAGAGACCCAAAGGTTGAGGCCAATGCCAGATGTCTTGCTCAATCGCTCTCCACTCAGGTAGAGGTAGGGTCTCTCAGATGAACCCAGCACTCTTTAGCTGGCCTAGCCGAGACAGCCAGCTTGCTCTGGGAGTCTATCTCTGCTTTCTGAGTACTGGGATTGCAGGAGGGCCACCACGCTGGCTGGCCGTTTCTGTGGGTTCTGGGGATGTCAACTCTGGTCTTCATGATTCCGTGGCAAGGGCTTTCCCTGCTGAGCTATCTCCCAGACTTCCGGCTATCCTTAGCCCCTTCTGACCCCCTCCACTGATGCTGAACACAACTCCCTTTCCCAGGTTCTCTTGCTTCTAGGCGTGACCACATTATTAGTCTTGGAACTAGGGAGACAAGAGGCCAACAGACAAAGAGCCAAGACAGGAAGAAGGGCAAAGAAAAGACTGAAAACACTCCCGTCTGTCCTTAATGTCATTGTGGAAGTGCAGATTGACACCAGAAAACCACCGCCACCACCAGTCGGCTTGCTTGATGAGAAAGGGTATACACTTCTCAGAACAAGGGCTCAGTGTGTAGCCCTGGCTGGCCTGGAACCCGTGAATCTCTGTCTGTTCAGGTTCTGTTACTTATGGGCAAAGCAGGCCAACACCCTTCCTCTGCAGCTCCACCCCCATCTGCTTTATTTCCCCACCTATTTGCGTTCTCTCAAGCGTTTTTCTTTTCAAAGGCTCTTTCCCTCTGGGTCTCTCTAAACCACACGCCTGGAGGTTTTGTTCTCTGTGTGTGAGGTCAGAGAAGAAGGTCAGGTGTCCCCCCTCTGCGGCTCCCCACCTTATCTACTTGAGACAGGGTCCCTCGCTGAACCTGAAGCTTGGCTAGGCTGGCTAGGCCAGCAAGTTCCTGGGATGTGCCTGCATCTGTCCCCACCAGGCGCAAGCAGCCACGTCCAGCTTTTATGTGGGTGCTGGGGACGCAAACTGAGGTCCTTGTGCAGCGGGTCCTGTTCCCAGTGGGCCACCCCCAGCACCCGATCTAGTTCTCGCATTAACTGCTCCACTTTCTTCCTGTGGGTCTCTTCCACTCCCAACTCAAGCAGCAGCGGCAGACAACCTGCCCCACCCCCACCTCGCCCCACTCAGAAGAGTCACCTTGTCTGTTAGTACCCATGGGGTCTCAGGCAGACCAGACTGGCTTTAAACACTCTAGGTACCTGAGGGAACTCCTGATGTCACGCCTCCACATTCGAAGAGCTAGGATTACAGGCTTGCACCACCATGACCAACTGAATTGTCAAGGGCTGAAGCCTCAACTCTTAGGGACTTTTGAACCCTGAACACTTTCAAGTAGTATGAAGTTTACCAACAGCGGCAAAGAACTTCCATTACCGTGTGCCTTTACTTCCAGAAGACAGTTAGGAGCTAATAAAATCGCATAAGGATATCCCTCAAGTGTATTTATAGTCAACAAATCTTGAGTTTCATAGCAGGTACGAGGGCTCAGCCAGACTTTTCCAGGCTTCCACATCAACAAAGACAGAAGGCCTGGAACGAGCGGCTACTTCTAAGAACAGACGGGGAGGGGGAGCATAGCGTAGCTTAGACTTAGTCCATTGCTCTTTCCAGGGCAATTTGATGTAATCTGGACACTACCTGGCTGGCCCAGGAACCTCCAGAATCTAACCAGATAAAGGAGTAAGAGAGGTGAATTTTGCCCCGTGTAGTGGCCCACGCCTATAACCACAGCCCTTGGTTGGCAGGTGCAGGAGGACCTGAGATCAAGGTAACCTGGTCTACGCAGTGAGTTCCAGGCCAGCCAGTTCCAGAGTGAGACCCTGTCTACCCATCTTTAAAAAAAATGAAAACAAGATCAATTTTTAAAAGTATATTTTATCTTGGGTATGTTTAAATTTGACCCAGGTAACATTTGTTCAAATCAACTACTTCCTAAAACTAGTAACATGTCTTGGCCTGTGAGGGTGAATTTCAGGTGACTGTCAATGTCACATGATCTAGAGACACCACTAGGTAAACTGAGGTTGGAAGAGCCACCCTAAATGTGGGCAGCACTGTTCTATGGGGAGGGCCTAGGCTGAGATGGACGAAAAGGAGAGAGTGGGCACCAGCCCCCACTGCTCTCTGCTGCCTGACTATGGACAAGTGTGACCACTATGCCTTCCCTGCCGCCAAGGACTGTACCCTGGAACTGTGAGCCAAGATCAACCCTCTGTCCTCAGGCTGCTTCTCTGGGGTGTTCTGTCGCAGACCAATGCTATCTTCTTTATGTTTCAGTGTTCAGAGGCAAGAACAGTGTTCAGATGTGACCATATCCTTCCATGACGCACCCAGGGCCAAGTCTGGTCCCAATGCCAAACCAAAGCAACACACTCAAAATTTAAAACTGTGTGGAGTCGCCAGTCACAGCCCAATGGCCCTTTCTTTCCTGGACAGGCTACAGGATGACTCACATTGTCAGGGCTTCCCCAGGAGAAAACAGTTCACAGTCATTTGGGACTCCTGCCCCACTTATGTGGAGTGGCACCCCAAGAGTTTCATAATCTCAGGTCACTTATCAGCAGAGCAAGGAATGGGATTGCAAACAAGGAGTTCTTTCATAGCCTGAACCCCGAGCTGATTTGTTCTCGAAGCCTCTGTTTTCTCAGCCTAAGTTAGCACCTGCCTATAGTTCAAGGACAAGAAATAGCAAGAGGAAGTTCTGGTCACTGGACCAGACTTGTTCAGTCCTACTCTGTCATCAATAATCACTGTTCCCATCTGAAAAGAACATTTCAGAAGTACTCTGGGAAGTGAAGCGTGTCCTACAGTACAGGCGCTGTGTGGTATGCGTGTGTATCTGTTCAGAGTTTCAATTATGGGATGGGTCTGTCTTCTTTATGCAGATGTGTGTGTGTGTCTCACTAGGAGACCCTGGTCCTCAGGACAGCAGAGAGTGGACATGGGGCAGAGTCTTGGATGAGGCATATTTGGAATGCTCATTCTTTCAGAGACGAGGCCCCATTCTTTTCCTGGAGAGCTGGTATATGACCACCATACCAGAGTCAGCAAACAGACAGAACCAGGCCCGCTGTCTATGCCTGCCTGCTGTGGCCTACTCTCCAAAACTTTGGCTCCCACAGCCCTCAGTGGGCAATGCTGAAGGCAAGTCACTGTAACTCCTGGCGCTGCCAGAAGAGAACTAAAACTTGCCTTGTTTGGATGTGATGAGATGCCGAGTCCCCCGTGTCCGTAAGAAGGATGGGGTATGAACGAACACACACTATCAAGCCACACACAGACTCACCCCTCCCGCAGTCCCAGGCTTCAGTAATCATTAGTAGAACCATCTGCTCAGCCTAATGAAATGTGTAGTCTCCTGTACATATAATTAGTGAAGTCATTTTAATTAATTAAACAAATTAATTAATTGCAAGGATATTGCAACCATTTCCCAGGAACTTCAACCAAATCGTTCATTTTGCCCGTGTCTGCTGAGCATCTACTGAGGGCAGAGGCCCATGAAAGAGGAGGAAGAAAGCTCATGGTACCTCAGGGAGCAGGCATGGAAGCCGGGTGTGCAGCCCCGACAAACATGCCTCTTCCCCAGGGAGACCAGTCCCTCCTAGCTTTCCCGGCACTGTCCTATTTTAAAATGGAAAGGCCGTGTCTTTTTTTTTTAAATTTATTTATTCATGTATTTTATGTATATGAGTACTATCTTCATGCACACCAGAAGAAAGAATCTGATCCTATTACAGGTGGTCGTGAGTCACCATGTGTGTGCTGGGAACTGAACCCAGGTCCTCTGGAAGAGCAGTCAAGTGCTGTTAACCGCTGAGCCATCTCTCCAGCCCAAGGCTGTGTCTTAAGAACTCCATTGATCCTAGGCAAAGAAGGATGACCAGTCACCCTACTTCTGCTTGACTTGGGTCCTTGGGTCCAAGGTGATCTAGCCGATCACCATTATAAAGGAGATGGCAGAAACTTGGCAGACCTTGCTCAAGGCTACGCCACTGAGACCCAGATCAAGGGGCTCCAGCTGCCCGGTTCAGACTAAGCAACCTCAGCAGAAAGACTAAGGGGCTGAGTCTGTTTACCATCTGTAGTTGGGAATCATAGATTTAAATGTGAACAGCCTATCAAATTTTCCCCAGCTCTCCACCCAAAGCTTAAATCCCAAACAGTGTCTTCCACAAAGGGTTAACTGGGTCCTCCTTGCACAAGAGGAAACATGCTGGCTCCCAAAGAACTGTCTTCTAGAACTTCGGCTGTTAAAACACTTTCCTTTAAAGGCCTAAAGTCTCTTATTGATCTCTTTGAGGGGTGGGGGTGGGGGGTGCACAGGAAGCTTTGTTTTGAGAAATGGCTTCAAACTTGCTGTGTAGTCAAGGAAGGCTGACCCTCCTGCCTCCGCAGCCTAAGTGCTGGGATCACAGGTATGTGTCACCAGGCTCACCAAATACCCCCAAGGACTGAACTGGGGTCTGTGCATGCTAGGCAAGGGCTCTAATTGATGCACAGCTCCAGTCCACACCAGGGAACACCAACAGAAGACAGCTGTTAAATGCTTCCAGCTCTGTTATAGAATAGAATATTTGGGTTTTTTTGTTTGTTTGTTTGTTTGTTTTACAAGACAGGGTTTCTCTGAGTAGCACTGGAGCCTTTCCTGGAAGTCACTCTGTAGCCCAGGCTGGCCTTGAACTCACAGAGATCTGCCTGTCTCTGCCCGCTGAGTGCTGGGATTAAAGGCGTGTGCCATCACCACCCTATGGTATTTTTTTAACTAGGTAAAGGTGTGTTGACTTTTGTTCATGCTGCATTTGTTTGACTATGTAAAGATGTGTTGCTGTTTTACCTTGCCTGCCTAAGGCACCTGATTGGTCTAATAAAAAGCTGAACAGCCAATAGTTAGGCAGGGGAAGAATGGGTGGGGCTGGCAGACAGAGAGAAAAGGGGGACCAATCAGCCCAGGGCCAGACAGCCAGACACGATGGAAGTACAGAGAGAAAGGGGGGAGCAGTCAACCCCGGGGGGCAGCCAGACACGAGGGAAGTACATAGATGAGGTGAATGAGCCTCAGGGCAGAGCATGGATTAATAGAAATGGGTTAAGTTAAAAGGGGAAAAAGCTAGCTAGAAACAAGCCTAAAGCTAAGGCTGAGCATTCATAGTTAAGGATAAGTCTCTGTACCATGATTTGGGGGCTGAGAAAGCCTGCTCCACGGTCCTTAGACTGTCAATCACATGCCCTGTTTTACTTAAAGCTAGAATGTCATCCTGGTCTTGCATCATCCATTTGGGTGCCCAAAGTGATGAGGGGCAGTGAAGACAGTGCGCAGACACTGGTGCTTGTGTATGCCCCCACACAGGTCGTCTTGCTCATGTTAGAAGCTCTGCTCCCCTGCAGGAACTGTTAGCCCCACCCCACTGACTCATAACGACACCCCGGTGCTGTTTCTGAACGTGCTGTTGAGCCACAGTCTGCCGCAGGACTTCCCCAGAGCTCACACTCCAGCTGGATCCTGAAACCCACAAGACAGTGAGAAGCGCATCAGTTACAGGCAGCCAATTTCCCAGCTACAACAACGTGCTCCGAGGCTTTCCTTAGAAGCCATTTCTGTAGAATGTAGCCATAAACACAGTTTGAGGGACATTTAGATGCCTGGTCCCACCCACAGAAGCCTTGTGAACCCACACTGTATCTGTAGCACAAACGAACAGTGCTGTCTGAAGCATGTATAGCCACCATGCCTACACTGGTTTCCACGGAAGGCACTCTGTGTTCTATGAGTTACTGTACTGGTTGAGGGGACACAGGCTGGCCTTGAATTCTTGATCCCCCTGCTTCTGCTTCCTGAGTGCTGGGATGATAGGCAGGTCACCACCCCTGGTTCTGGTGTGTGCTTCTGCAGAAACTTTTCCCTGGTGTCTGTAGTGCGGGAGGGTGGTGAGAAGGCTACTGCTCGCCTGGAGAGGGGCAGGTGCTGCCAGGAGCCCAGCTGCCTAGAGTCTGAGGGCCAGAGATGGGGACTCAGCTCAGCCACCCACTGCTGCTTTGAATTAGCTCATTAACGCTGTTAAAGTCCCAGTCTCCTCCTTGGAGTACCTATGGATGCCAGCAATCAGTGGAAGGAGGGAGATTGGCAGCTGAACACAGGCACTGTTCTGTGCACATTGGATGAAGTGGTAACTGGACACAGATCCTGCTCGCTCATAAACGAGGAAAGCGAAGCCCAGCAGATGGGTTATCTACATCAGCTGCAGTCGAGCGGGTTGTAAGAACCTACTTCAGACATCATACAAATGGCGGCTAATTCGCAATGGACAGCCAGCATAGCAGGTAGAGTGTTCAAGTCAAGCCACCTTTTCTTCTTGATTTGAGACAGGCTTGTCTCACACTCCTGGACTCCAGGGATCTCTCAACTCAGTCTCTAGTGTAACACTCTTGGCTCCTAGACAGCACTTTGTATTTGTCTGTCTGTCTGTATGTCTATATGCTCCTATTTGCAGGCGCTCGTGTGGGTGTGCCTGCACACGTGTTCCCATGCATGTGGAGACCAAAGGACAACTTCAGATGTCACTGCCCTGTGGTTTAGGGTAGGCCAGGCTGATCAGTGACAACCCCTCCCCAGAAGGATGCACCGGACTCCAGCTCCCCAGCACTGAGATTGCAATCCTCCAGAGTTTTCATTTAACTCAGGTGTCTGCGATAAGAAGCAGGCATTTTACCTGTCATCTCCCTAGTTCCAGTTCAGCACTCGTATGGCTCTGATGTTGTGTGTCTTCCCGCTCAAAGTACAGCCACAGTGGTGACCTTAACAAAATGTGTTGCTCCTTAAATGCTGTAGCCAGTCCTAGACACCTCCTCACCTAGACACTCAAGGCACACAGCGAAATGCACCGACCACCTTCACCTTTTCTTCCCACAGCATGCACTGCCTTCCCCTCATACTCACGGACAACTGTCCAGCTGCCTCAGTGGAGCAAGGTGACCGAGTGGGGGGAGCTCAGTATTCTATCTTCACACTCAGAACCAGGCTAGCCATAGGGAAGGCATTTAGTATGTACCCAGCGAAAAAACAAATTCCTCCACACCAGGGGTTCTCAACCTGTGGGCTAATACCCTTTCGCTGGGGTTGCAGAAGACCATTGAAAACACAGATATTTACACTCCAATTCATAACAGTAG
>JAQHUG010000041.1:967045-978028 GCA_028555095.1 Dicrostonyx torquatus
GCCTTTAATCCCAGCACTCGGGAGGCAGAGGCAGGTGGATCTCTGTGAGTTCGAGACCAGCCTGGTCTACAAGAGCTAGTTCCAGGACAGGCTCCAAAGCTACAGAGAAACCCTGTCTCAAAAAACCAAAAAAGAAAAAAAAGAAAATATTTCTTGTGGTTATGTCTCACAAGCAAACACAAAGCCAATTTTTAGCTCCAATGTATTCTAAACACTATACAAAGACCAGGTACTGGGGCTGGGGGCGTGGCTCTATTTCTAGAGTCCTTGTCCAGTATAAACGGCTCCGGGTTCCATACCCAGCAACACATACAACTGGGCATGGTGGCGAACACAGCAATCCTAGCACTTGGAAAGTAGAACTAGCGAATTCTAAGTTCAAAGTCAGCCTCAGGTACAAGGTAAATTCCAGGCCAGCCTGTGTTATAAGAAATCCTGGAAGGCGGGAAAACCATGCGTTATTGCATCTCGCGTAAATACAGAGGTATGTAGTTGGTCACAGAAGAACCAGACAAGAGGTTAGGAGAGATGAAATTTCCCCACTTCCCCCAGTGTTCTGCATACTGTTTTCGCCCACAGCCAGGCAATGCAGAGAGAAACAGCACTGGCTCTCCAGGCCCTGGGACTCAGCAGAGCCTCCCTCAGACCCCACCCCCAAGGAAAGCTCTAGCACATTCAAAAGCAATTTTACTACCTCTTTCCACAGAACACTCTGAGTGGCTGAAACCTCTGTGGTTATTTTACCATTCTATGGGAATATCAAGGGTAACGCTAATCTAATAAATACTGTGTTTTTGTAAGTAGAAGATTTCTCTTTGCACATAACCTGATTCTTCCATCCCAGCAGTGAAGAAGTCAAGCTAAGAGAATTCTACCAGAATCCAGAGCTGGCTCAAGGTCTAAATCTGGCCTTTCTCCTCCATGAAAGGAGGAGACCAGCCAAAGGGTGTACAGAGGAGACCAACGAGTGGTTTAGGCGTTCCCTATCACCCATAAATAGCCCAGATCCCACCAATAAACAGGGCACTAAGAGAAAGTGGAGTCTGGGTACAAGACCGCCTGCAGGGAAAAGGAAAACTAGAGGCAAAGCCAGCCTTCGAGGGACTGACCTGGGAAGTGCAAGCATGAACAAAAGCATCACTTAAGTACAGGCTGGACTAGACGTGTAACAGGAAGTCTGAAAAGAAGAGCAGTATGTGGGCAAGCAAGTGTCGAGGAACAGGGCAGACAGACACCAGCCCAGCTGGAGCGAAGGCGGCCACGTTGCTTGCCAAAGAAAGGAAAATCAGCTGGGGTGTCCCCAGTGCCCACACGGGGATATGGGCAGAGATGACATTTTGCTCACTTCTCCGCCCTCACCTTCCCCACAGTTCCTCACCCCCGGGCACACATGTGTACAGAGGACATGGCCCTCTGCGGGCGGATGAACACTAACCCTATGTGGCTGAGCATGCACAGTTCAGCGCATGTCAGGGGTGAACGAGAGCTAGCCAAAAAAGCCTGAGACGCTCTTGCAGGACATACGGCTCTTAGGGCTCTCTGGTCAGTGCACAGAGGCTCAATCACGAGCAGGACTCAGAGCCGTGGAGGTGGCGTGAGGGCAAGTCAAGGACACTGCAGAGAAAGGGAACTGAAAGGAGGCTGGCAGGGCTCAGGGAGGACAAAAGCACCTAAAGGGAACAATCTAGAACTTGGGACTTCCAGTCCTTTTAAAACCAGGTCACCTGGCAGCCTAGCGGCACCCCACTCAGGGAACTAAGAGATGGCCTGACCTCTAAATGCCCTTTTCCCTGTCCTTCTTTGATCTGCCCCTGCTCATTAACAACCCCAGGAACGACGTGATGAAACAAGAAGCCACCATGCCAGTGACCATGTGCCCTTCCTTCGAGACTCATGGCTGGCATCCTCTCCTTGCAGCCATGCAGATTCCAAAGGAGCTCAGAGCAAAGGACATTCATTGTAGCTGATCCTAACGTAAAACCCAGAATCCCTGTTGGTTACCTTTACTCAACCGTTGCTCTGACATGAGCTGTCCCGCCGGGAAAGGCCACAATACACCCTAAGGACACTTTACCAGTTCTCCGCCACCCGCATCCAAGCTCCACAACCCTCCTCTCTCTCGGTTGCCATCGTCTCTCCCAAAGGCAGGGCCTATTGATGGCTTTTCTCCACCCACGCAATGGGGTTCAGTCAGTGAGGATTTACTGAGCACTTCTGTGTGGGAGACATAGGTACCATTTGAAACACAAAGACAACAGGACGCTGTCTCACAGGCTTTATCAAATGCATAGCTCTGTTGGAGAAGAGGAAGGGGTTTGTCTGGAAGTGCTGGTGTAAAATGCAAGAATTGGGGTTGGGGAAATGGCTTAGTCACTGAAGTGTTCGCCACAGAAGCACGGGAACTGGGTGCTGCTGCCCAGCCATGTAGGAAGCCAGGCACCTGTGACTATAGGGAAAAGAGGTCCCTGGACCCACTGCCCAGCCAGTACAGCCAAAGTGGTGTGCTCTAGCTGCAGGGAGAGACTGTTGGAAAACTGAAGTGGGGCATGATAGAGGAAGACAGAGAAAATGCAATTATCTATGAACATTTTCTTTACCATTAATATGCAGAGATAAGATGGCGGGTATGGACAAGATCCAGATAACTGGAAAATTAAGTCCAGCAACAGTCACATGGAGCATGTGGGGGTGTGCCCACCCTGCCCCAGGCACAGGGACTCCCTGGTCACAGGGTTAGCCTGTGCTGAGTCAAGGCCCTGACCTCAGAGAGTTAACCGAATGATCTCAAAGATAAAATCCTGACAAAGGAAGTCAGGGACAGGGTAAGGGGCAACTCTGGAAAGCAGACCTTCTACACACAAAGAAACCGTACAAAGTCCACAAAACTTCCAGAGGGACCTAAGGCAAAACTCGCGAGTCTCCAGGCGGTTAGAATGTAATAGACAGCTGAGTTTTCTCAAAACTGACGGACAAATGTGGGGTAACTACCAAAGGTATTTCTTTCTTTTGTTTGTTGGTTGGTTTTTTAAGACTCGGTTTCTCTGTGCAGCCCTGGCTGTCCTGGAACCCACTCTATGGACCAGATTGGTCTTGAACTCACAGAGATTCCCATGCCTCTGCCTCCCGAGTGCTGGGATTAAAGGCGTGCGCCACCACCGCCCAGCTTCTGAAAACATTTTGAAGTGCCACAGGTCTTTTTGGTTTGAATCCATAAGAACCTTGATCATAGTGACTTTCAAAAATGTAAGTTACATTTCAACAGAAAGATGAACATTAGAGTCATGTATGTGTATACGCGAACCACACACACACATATACACACACACCACATACACACACAGACACACACACAGACACACACACAGATACACACATATACACACACATACACACACATACACACACAGACACACACATACACACACATATACACACACATATACACACATATACATACACACACATACACACACATATACACACCACACACATACACACACATACACACACAGATACACACACATATACACACCACACACATATACACACACATACACACACACAGATACACACACATATACACACACATACACATACACACACATATATACACACATATACACACACATACACACACATATACACACATACACATACACACACATATACACACACATATACACACACATATACACACACATACACACACACACACACACACACACACACGCTTTTCTGACTTTTCTTTCTATACCCATCATCAAGCAATACAAAGCTCATTCCTCGGTGAGAAGAAATCCTACAATTCTTGGAACAAAAAAACCAAGTTATTAGAAACAACCCACAGATTAACATCTGGAAATTGATCACATTGGTTTTACTCTAACGCTATTTACAAAGCCTGGGCCGAAGTCCACCTTTGGCCTGAGGGTCCACTGGACAGTCCTAACAAATTAGCATTGACTGGCTGTCTGTTTAATGACCAACCCTGGGCTGCTGCTGCAGGAATGGAGAGGGCAGTGGAGGAGGGACCAGAGAAACATGTTAGAACACAATGAAAAGAAAGAGAAGCCTTGGAGGACAAGGATCCCAGGGTGACCTTGACTTGTCATTCATGGGCACGACTGCCTACCTGGCAGGGTCATCTACAGTTCACATGAGATAATGTATGCAGGTCGGCTTGAGAGAGCAGAAGGCACAGCATACCAGAGGGGCAGCTGGAGATGTTTATCATCTCCCAGGGTTACTAACCCGCCTCAACAGCCCCAAAATCTTGCCTCATCCCTTCTGTCCAGTAACTGACCCAGGGAAAGGCAAGATCCAGGTCAAACCACTCAGGTGCAATCAGGTTTAGCCTGGTGACCACCTTCTTTCTCTGATGGGCTGAGGCCAAGAAAGCATGATAGTGTGCCATCTTGGAATGAGGGGCCAGGAGAGTATATCGCAGGAAGGGACCAAGAGTGAAGGAGAGAACTTTGTCAGGGCTTCTTCTTTAAACCCCAAATAAAGCCTCACCCAAGGATTAATGTGGATTGGCAACTTGGTGGGATTTAGAATTACCATGGGACCAAATCTCTGGGGAATGCCTGTGAGCGATGACCTAGGTTTGGTTAACTGAAATGAGAAGACCGTTCTTAAATATGGGCAGCGCCACTCCATGGGCTGGGGCCCTGGCCTGAGTACAATGAGCGATGGTTTCACCTCTCTCTCTCTCTCTCTCTCTCTCTCTCTCTCTCTCTCTCTTTCTCTCTCTCAACTTTCTGGCTGTGGATGCAGTATGACCAGGTGCCTCGAGCTCCAGCAGCCACGCTTCCCACCATGGCGGACTGCACCTTCAAACCGTGAGCCAACAGAAAGCCTTCCTTCCTAAAGTGGCTTCCATCCGATATTTCCTCACAGCATCTAGAGAACGACGAACCCGGGGGGCTACCTCTGAATGCCTCAGTCCCCACAGCCAACAACTCTGCTGCTGCTTGTAACCGTGGTCAGTTATCAGGGAATGGGATGCTGTGAGCTTGCCTAGCTCCTCACCACGCCCCAGTGTGGATTCATAAAGGGTCTGCCTGGAGGAGATGGGGGTGGTCTGGGACACCCAGAGACAAAACGAAGAAAAAAGGCAGTCATGGGCAATAAAACGAGTCATTGCTGGGCTTGCCTCAATTTGTTTCTTATCTTCTAAGACCAGAAGGGTCATAGGTTTGGGGTGGGAGGCATCCCCAACGATAAGCTGAAAAATGAGTTTCCCTCCGTCCCAACCCTGCATAAATTCTCTAAACGTTTACTGATTCCCTTTTATGGAACTTGCTGAAGGGACCCGAGCAACAAGACCAGGAGCTGCTGATTTATTTCAGATCTTTAAAAATTACTCAGGGTCTTCAGTACCGAGTTCATGTTCAAATTAAGTTTGCCAGAAATCTAATTTGGGATGAGTAATTTAATTTGGCTACTGCAATTAAAAGTTGTGCAGTATTTGTGATTTAAAGGAAAACCATGTTAGATTCATCTAATCTGATTAGAGGAACATCACAGCTCGCTCACATTATATCTGGAGCAGATAGACACTGGTTTCTTACGCAGTCACTTGGGAGACGGAAGGACTAACCTCTCATCCGAGCAGGTGGGTACCAGCCGTGAGCGAGAATGCTCAGACCCCATGACTGTGCAGCCTGGAATTCAAACACCCAACACATCACCTGGAACCACCCGTGACGGTTGCAGATGAGCCAACTGAGGCCTTGAATGGACAAGAGATTTGCTTTTGCTCTCATAGCTGCAACCCAGTACTCCATGCCCAGTGTGGGTCTCTGGCACTTGCGCCCTTTGTAAGATTGTATGTGTGGGCTGGAGACAGAGCTTGGATGTCCCTGCCTAGCGTGCAAGAAGCCCTGGTTCCCATGCAGCACGGTGATGTGTTGGGACACATCTGTAACCTCAGCACTCAGGGAGGATGGGGCACAAGGTCATCTTCTACACACCAAGTTCAAGGTCAACCCGAGGTACGTGACAGCTTGTCTCAACAAAACACCCACACTAGAGGGTCGGAGATGTAACCAAGACATAGAGCTGTTAGATACCTTCTGTCCATCTGTCAATCTGTCTTTTTTTTTTTTTTGAGACATGGCAAGATGTTGGTCTCACAATCTCCATGGCAACTTAAGATGAGCATTCCCTAGCCTTCTGTCAAGTCCAGTATATATGTATAATTTTTGAGAGTCCCACATAGGCCAAATTAGCCTTGAAGTTTTGTAAGCATCCAAGGCTGAGTTTGAACCTGTGCTTCCACATTCCGAACGCTGAGATCAGGGGCTTGTCCCACCATTCCCAGTCCACTTTCCTAATGACTACTCTAATCAGCCTTAAATCCAAGATCAAATGAAAATTGATGTTAAGCACATTCCAACCACATGATGGAAAAATAAAAACCAGTTTGCATTACTTTTGGAAAAGCTATTAGCCTTAATGGGTAAAGCCAGGGGGTGTGGCATCATGTTTCAGAGTCTCAATGCAGTTTGATCTAAGAAAATTAGATTATAAAGGGAAAAAAAGCTAGATAAAATATCTGCAATATCTTGACTTAATACACAGAGCTACATAAAATTCTCTTAAATGTTGGATGAGACGATAAAACACTGCGAAATAAAGATGAGACAGGACACAGCTAACACACATGCACGCACTGCAGACGTTCAAGCGAAGCTGGAACAATGCAATATAGTTTTCATCTATAAAATGGGCAAAGACTGAAAATCCTGAAACGTTCCAGATAGCTGAGAACTCAGATATGTCAAATCCTCAGACATTACTGATCAGATGTAGATCAGCCTGCCTTCTTGGAGGACCAGCTGGTTATGAGCATCAAAGCTCTACCACTCAGCAAGCTCACTCTCTGGAATTTACCTGAAAGGAATAATCAGAGGCACAGCCCACAATTTATGCACAAAGACATTTATAGGAGCAGTGTTAATAATAATAAAAACCTAACTCTACACAATAGAAAAATGTTAAATGAATTATGACATGCCAATACTAACACATATCAATATTAGCACCAAGATTCAATACTTTTAGGAAAAGATATAGAGAAAGTCACCTAAAAACAAAGCTAAAATTTTAAGCTGAACAAAGCAAATCCATTTCACAAAGAAACATACACTAGACGGATGATTGGGTGGCAGCTTGTGAGAAATGTGCAGCAAATACAAGCAACTGCTCAGCCAGGGACTACAACTCCCAGCACCACTTGTATCTAGATGATGTCTATTCCCGCCAGAGGGCACTGGGTGAGACTGGAAGATTGCTACCGTGGCCAGAAAGTGGCGTGTCTTCATGCCCTCTTCTGCTTAATGGAATTAGAGGACCTTCTAGGTTCTAGAAAAGGGAAAGAGCCTGAGTCCTTGAATCATGCTCTGGAGGCAGACTGGTACCAACCAGAACCACCTAAAGCGTACTGAGAAATCGGCATCTGTTATAGTGAGAGTCTGGAGTTCTGTTTCCTCAACTAGTGTTAGCCGAACACACACATACACACATACCAGGAGTGGAGATGAAAAGGTACCAAATTTTGTCTGACGGAGTAGCATAGTCAGATTATAAGGAAATAAGAAAGTGTTTATGGACTGACTGTGTTATGTGCATACGTGTGGCTGTCAAAGGACGATTTGCAGAAGTCATTTTCTTCTTACCATGAGGCCTGGGATGGGATTCAGATGGTCTGGCTTGGTGGCAAGCACCTCTAGCTGCAAGCTGTCCCTTTGTGCCTGTGGTTGCTTTGTTAAGTCAGGATTCAGGCAAGATTTATGTTCTTTTTAACAGTCTTTGAAAACTTTAAGTTAGCAGACAAAGTACCGGGTTTCATTATGACATGGCCATACATTGCTGCCACTGCAGAGTTCTGCTCACTTCTCTTCCCTCACCGTCTCTCTCTGGTTCCCCTCCCACCCCCAAATAGGTCACATAGAGTCCGTTACTCCCTCTTTTCTCCCCCTCTACTCCCTTAGTTTTTCTTTCCTGTTGCAATTTCCTTTCCATGTTTAAAAAGAAATCGTGTGTGTGTGTGTGCATGAACACACACGTGTGTGCGCTCATGTGCTCATTCATGCACACGTTCAAGCATGCAGAGGTCACTATCAGGCGCTATCCTCAGCTGCTCCCCACCTTAGTGTATGAGGCGGGGTCTCTCTCTGACCCTGGAGCTAAGCACCTGGCTAGGCTGGGTGACCAGGGAAGCCCCTTGGGGTCCCGTTGTCTTTGTCTCCCTGGCAGGGTGGCAGCTTTAATGCACTCGGGTTCTCCTGCTTGCACAGACATCGTGTCACCCCTGAGCTGTTCTCCCGCCTTTACACATCTCCACCCCATGGACGGTTCACTCAAGTCTCAGACTGACCATAGACTGTCTTCTCCCCTTTCCGGTGACATTCATTTCCCGGAGAAGCTCATGCCCCCTCCCCCCACTTTTCCTTTAAGCTGTGACTTCATTCTGTCTCGCGAGCTTCAGCTGCCCCCTTTATTTTCCTAAGAATACTTCGGGCCATTCTTAATACTTTTATAGCCAGAACAATAAAGTATAGCAAAGAAAAGGAGCCCCAAGGAATGCTGGCCTTCCTAAGTCATCTGCTCTATCAACTAGTGAGCTCTTTCTGAAAATGGCCTTGGCCTGTGCTTTTCCAAACCAGGAAGGTACAGTGACATCTCGGGCTAATTGTTCTTCCCAACATACTCTTTTTGTCTGCATTCCTCCTTCGCTCTCTCCCTCCCTGTCTCCCTCCCTCCCCACTTCCTTTCCTTTTGTCTTAGGCAGGGTCTCAGGTCTTAGACAGGAGGGAGGAGACGCTCAGTGTGGGGTGACTGCTGTATAAGCACAAAGACCTGAGTGAGGACAGTCTTCAACTCTGTGTAGCCGAGGCTAGCCTTTCACTTCCTCCACAGCCTGGGTACTGTACACCGCCACACCCAGCTTCTTTTTACCTTTTAAACCCATCTTCCCTTCCTCCACAGTGGTGGAACCTACCATTCTCTGTGAGATGAGCGGTCCCTTTCTACTGGCCATCACCTCCTGCCGACTGTGATGGTAACTGCTCAATCTTCCTGTCTTTTCTTTCTCATTTATTCATTCTGTGTGTGCGCGCACACATGTGCATGCATGTGTGTTTGTGTGACACATGAGTGTAGGTGCCCACAGAAACCAAAAGAGGGTGTCAGGCCTCTGTGGAACTGGAGCTACAGGTGGGTGCAGGGAACCAAACTCAGGTCTACTGGAAGAGCAGCAAGTGTTCATAACCGCCGAGCCATCTCTCCAAGCCTGCCTCTGCCCTCTCCTTCCCTTTCTTTCTTTAGAAACTGTAATAGAAACACATTTGGGAACAGGAGAAAAGGAAAGACCAAATCACTCATCACCTCAGCCCAGAACACCCACTACTTACCCCTCATGTACACAAGCATGAATCAATGAATATAGCCTCAGTATTCCGAGTGAACACTAAATACATTCAAAATATTTATATCATACATAAAGGGCATAATAAATACCATAGCATATGCATGTGTGTACCCAGGACAGCATAAGGAAGGAATTAAGAAGTCCCTAGGACCGTCCCCAGGGCAGAGAGCCTCCCATCACCACCCTGAAGGTTCGTCTCCTTGCTCACTTCATCTTCTTCCAGGTTTGCTCACAAACACTGTGTAAACAGTTCCCCGTGCAACCAAACTTTACGTCACTAGCGTCATACTGCATGTATTTCGTAACCTTTTCCCTTTCCTTAGCGTGTTCCATGTTGTCCGTACTCATCATACTCCCATCTGGACAGTGCAGCTGCACAGAAAATTTAACTATCTTCTCACACTGAAGAGTGATTATTAATAATGATATTGTTCAGAGAGAACCATCTTATCTGATTACTCAACTGCTGGACAGGCATTGTGTGTATGTGGGTGTCCTTGTCTGAACTGCCAGTAACTCCACTGTGTTTTCCTTCATGACAGTTGAGGGGTCGACTGACAAAGGCGGTATTAAGAGATACAGTTGTGTGAAACTGGAGGGACAGCTCAGTGGACAAGACGGTTGTCCCAAAAGCACGAGAACTTGGATTCAAATCCCCAGTGCCCACAGGAGCGGTGGGAAGTGGAGACAGGGGGATCACTGGGCTAGCTGGCTGCCGGCCTAGCTCCAGGGTCAGTGAGGGACCCTGCCTCAAGAGTGCGAGGCAGAGGGTGGTAGCAGGACACCTGACATCCTGTTCCAGCCTATGTGTGTGCAGAGAGAGAGCGCAAGTGTCACGCACATACATCAAAAGAAATGTGGACGGATCATATAGCGTTGAATACCTATACTGAAATGCCACCAGAATCAGAGATAATCATTTAAGAAGTATTGGGGCGGGGGCTGGAGAAGTGGCTTAGTGGCTAAGAGCATGTAATGGCTATTCCTGGTTTTCAACTTATATCTAGAGTTAACTAAAACCCCAAAATGCGGGGGCACAGGCATACCTGTGAGGATTTTTTTTTTGATTAATTTGAAGTGAGAAGACCCACTTTTAACCCAGATCTTTGAGGTGGGCCACGCCTTCTGCAGGAAGCCGATATAAAAGACATGAAAGAAGGAAGCTTTTGCTATTTCCCTGCTTGCTCTCACCTCGCTGGCAAGTCCAATCCTTCCCTGACATCAGAGCCTGCTTCTTTGTGATTCCAGCACAAACTGAAGACCAGCTTAGACCACTGTCAGCGGCCGTGGAAATACACAGCACATGGCAAAAACGATCCAGATGTCAGCCCAGCAGAGGAGGCTGACCCTGTCCAGGCAAGGCCACAGGGCCATCGACGCTGGAGACTGATGCTTGCCTTTGCTAAGGCAGCTTGGTGTCTCCCCAATCCCTGCACTATAGTGTGTGATCTCATGTGATGTGTGTGTGATCTCATGTGATGTGTGTGTGATCTCATGTGATGTGTGTGTGTGATCTCATGTGATGTGTGTGTGATCTCATGTGATGT
>JAQHUG010000041.1:983335-1003429 GCA_028555095.1 Dicrostonyx torquatus
CTATTACTATGTTTGGACACATTAAAGCAATGGGGCTTCAGAGACAATCAGACAGTTCACAGCACGGCACTCTTGCAGGGCACCCACACCGGTCAGCTCATAGCTTCCTGAAATTCCAGGGAATTCAGTGCCCTCTGCTGCCTTCAAGGACACTGTGACTGCACGCGCACACACATACACGCATTAAAAAATAATCTTTAAAAGAAAGAAAAAAGACATGTAAGATACTAATCCCTGATGAAATGGTTTTGCTTCAACTCCCTGCTTCCCCTTCTCCCAATAACCAAAAGGAGTGTTAACAAGAAATCACATTTCTAGGTTTGGCTCCCAAGAGTTTCCCTTTTGAGGACACATCACGGGGCAGGAGTGTCAGAGAATAAATACCAAGCATTGCGCCACCCAGGTTTCATGGAGGCTGACTGAGTTTGTCAAGCACGCCTTCAGCAACTAGGGAACCTGAGGGTTAGGTAGATAAGGAGGGTTCCCGGCAGCCTCTAAATCTGCACAAGGGTCTTCCAACCTTCCATTCCCTGGGCCATCGCAGCTGTACAACACAGCCCTCTTCCACAGCAAGGGAAACATGGCCCTCAGTCCCTGGACCAGCAGCCTTGAGGACACTTCGGGGCACACAAAGAGTCGATTAGAGACTCAATTTTATCTCTTCCATGTTCCTATGCCAAAACTCTAAACCTCAACAAGAAGGCACTGGGAGGCAGGACCTTTGTAGTTAATTAGATTTAGATAATGAGTGGGGCCCCTGTGATGGAATTAGTGCCCATGAAGAAGATAAAGACACCCCAAGGCTTCCTTTCTCTGAGAGTGACCAGGGAAGAGATCATTGAGTTACCCATGAGCTAAGAAGATACCATGGAGGGAGGAAACATTCTTTGTAGGCATCTTGACATTGGGTTTCCCAACCAAAAAAAAAAAAAAAAAGCGTTCTATCTTACAATCCGGATCTAGGTTGCAGTCCCCTCACTGCAGGAAAAGTCGCAGAGGCAGGCACCTAAACCAGCAAGTCACATTGCGTCCACAGTCAAGGCAGAGAGATACAACTGCAGTGCTCAGCTGGAGTTCTCTAGGTTTATACAGCTCAGACCCCTTGCCTAGGGAATAGTGTCACCCAGGGAGGGCCGAGTCCTCCCATGTCATTCAACTTAATTAAGCCCGTTCCCCATAGCCATCGCCACAGGCTGAACCAAAACAGACAGCCCCTTGCTGAGACTCTCTTCCCAAGGGATTCTAGGTTGTGTTGAGTTGACTGTGAGAACTGGCCATCACGGTGATGTGTCAGGCAATCACTGTGGATGGGAGTGTGCCAAGGTACACTACCCACATCTGTGGTCACTCAGGGTGTTAGCTATGGGACAGTTCAGCACGAAGGTAAAATCCCTGAAACCCACTCTGGCTTCAGGGTCCTGAGACCTCATCCCATCCTCTGTGCATACATGGCTGTGTCGGCAGCCTTTCTCTCCCACCGACAGGACAGAGGAGTCGCCATGATCACACATGAAATAATCCCAGCTAGAGGGCAGACATGCTTTTGGTGCTGACAAGCGAGTGTGTGTGTCAAAGCAGGAGGAAGAACGCGGTCACATCTGCTCTTGCTGTTACCAGTAGATGCTTGGGGATGGTTTCTCCTTTTTCATGTTTGTGTGTTGTACAGGTCATGGAAGTGAACATGTGAAGGTGTGTGCGTGGGCCATCAAGCATGCCTGAAATTTTACATGGGTTCTGGGGATCTGAACTCAGGTCTTCATTCTTGTATAGCCAGCACGTTCACCCTAAGCAAGACAGCACCCATGCCCTCACCAGCTGCCACTGCTTGGAGGCTTCCTGTTGTTTGGCTTTTCCCACATTTATTCATTTATTTGTTGCCACGGAGCACATGGGGAGGCCAGAGAGCAACGCTCAGGTAGTCGGTTCTCTCCTTCCACCATCTGGCCCTTGAGATGGAACTCAGGCCCTCTGGCTTCGCATTAAGCACCTACTGTACCATCTTGCTGGCCCCGCTGGGAGATTTCTAATGATTCTAAAAGATACCATTCCTACACAGTCACACAAGGGCTGGATAAGGACCCGAGTTCAAATCCTCAGCACCCATATGAGAAGCAGGGCATAGCTGTGCTGCCATCCCAGAACTGGGGTGGGAGAGGCAGGAGGGTTCTCAGAGCTCACTGGCCAGGCAGTCTTGCCACATCAGTGGGCTCCAGGCTCAGTGACAGACTGTATTTCAAAAAACAAGGTGGAGAGCAATATGGGAAGGCACATGATATTAACCCCTGGCCTCCAGACCCATGTGCACACACGAACACAGATACACCTTTCTTTCTTTTTTTTAAGTTACCCCTTGGAAGCTACCACAATAGTACAGCCTCCCTTTCTCCCTCTCTCTCTCCCTCTTCCTCTCCCTTTGCCAAGTACAGGGTTTTGGGAAGCCCATGTGGTGGAGGTCAGAGCACATCTTTAGGGATTGCTCCTCACTTTTCCCCTTATGTGAGACAGGGTCTCAAAGGTGCTGTGTACGCCAGGCTGCCTGGTCCATGAGCTTCTGGGGAGAATCCTGCCTCCACCTCCCAGCATGCCTTAGGAGCACTGGGATTATAGACAGGCACTATAGTGTCTGGCTTTTACACACAGGTGCTGGGAAGTCAAACTCAGGTCCTCATGCTTGGCTGGCGAGCGCTTTCCTGACCTTCCAAGGGGCAGCTTAGCTACAGGAGCTCACGCTGCCCGGCATCTGCCTGCTGGACGCTGCTGCTTATTGTAGTCGTGTCTCTTCCTTTCTGGGGCTCTCAAATAAAACTCGTCTGAGTGTACACACACACGCACGCACACACACAGTGTCACACCATAAAACTGAAGGCCAAAACAATTTCTTGTTTCAAAATCACATTAGGGATGAAATAGTGGAAAAGGAAAAGCTGTTGGCACATCCTTTCATTTGACCTACTTAGGCACTTCAGGATTCTTCCTTCCCTATGACAGCACCTAAACTAAGCACTCTAAGTCAATGTCTGGAGAAAGAATGTCTCCTCTCGAAAATGAATTGGATTTATCAAAAACATTTGTGAGGAGTGAATTTCCCCACAACTTTAACCTTTAGATTCAATTGAGACCTGATGGTAGAGAACTAGTCTCTAAGCAAGGTTTCAAAAAGCATCATCTTTTCCCGTTTGCATTGCACAGGTTAACTCCCCAGCTCCAGGTGGTTCCCCACCAACACTTTCAGGCAGCACCCATCCCTAGTGTAGCTTGAAGATCTGATGCCAAAAAAACAAGGACAGTGCAGTAAATAGTTCTGAAGCAGATTCTCGATCACTGTTATGCCTTTTCCTCGCATTGTTCCCATAGAGCCCATCTCTCTCCAGCATCAAATGACTGAAGTGTTGAAGTGAAGAAGCCTCTGCCCTATGTTCTTCATTAATCTGGGAACCACAAATCAAGGTGTTTTAATTCTCTAGGATTCTGACATCAGTTCTGAAGACTAAAGTCTTAGCTTGGAAAATGATGACAGCATCCCATAAGACCAATAGCATCCCATAAGACCAATAGCATCCCATAAGACCAACAGCATCCTGTAAGACCAACAACATCCCACAAGACCAACAGCATCCCATCCCAATAAGACCAACAACATCCCATAAGACCATCAGCATCCCATAAGACTAACAGCATCCTATAAGCCCAAAAGCATTCCATAAGAATAACAGCATCTTAGTAAGACCAGCAGCATCCTATAAGACCAACAGCATCCCGTAAGACCAACAGCATCCTATAAGACCAAAAGCATCCCACAGCTGAATTCTGCTGATGTCAGTGCTGGACGTCAGCCACAGGCTCATGTTCTGAGGACTGGGTTTGTGGCAGTACTTTGATGAGGAATCTCTAGGAGGTGGACCTAGTAGGTAGAAGTAGGTCACTAGACGTGGGCCTTGACGATTGTTCCTGTCCCTAGTCCACCATCACAGGTTCCCACTGCCATGAGTCCTGCCACACCTTCCCTGCGAGCCAAAATAAAATCCTTTCTGCCTTATCGGCTATATCCAGTCTTTTATCACAGCAACCAGAAAACTAAGCCATCACTCAGTTCAGGTGGCCCCAAAATCTGACCAGTCAGGAAAGCCCAGCTGTGTGGCTACTCTGGAAAACCAAAGCTAAGAAAGGCCACCTTCTGGACCCTCAAAACAGAGCAAGAGAAATCTGCTGGGGCAGGTGACCTTGGGCCATGAGTACCCGAGGCAGGTGACCTTGGGCCATGAGTAGCTAAAGGGTTTTCAGGGGAACATACAGACTATTGCTATGAGGTTTACAAACTCTTATAACTTAAAAGATATGTCACTTAAACTTCTCTATATTAATGTCCCTCTCAAACAAATTCTAATAAAAATACTTCAATTTTAAAAATCCATAAACACTAAATATTTCAGTATGTTTATTTACCTTATCCCTAAGAGACCTAACTAAATGGGGCGGACAATTTATTTGTAGTGAAGAGAGTTAATTTGCTGGATTAAAGATGCACAGGAACGCATGGAGGTGACACACTCTGAGATAGATGACACTAATAAAAGCAACATTTATTGAGCGAGCTACTGAGCTGAGCACTTGATTGGACTGCCTCGGTGAAGCAGTTGCTATTCTTACTCCCATTTTATGGATGTGGTTATAAATGAGAGGCTTCATTACAGCCATTTAATCTTCACCAACCCAGATTTCTGAGCCCAGTGTTTACTCCGGCCATAAAAAGGTTGAATTAGCAAATTAGAAATTAAAGGGGATTGAAGAAGGCATAGTTAGCTCACTAGATTGACGATCCTGCATCCTAAAACCAGACATTACCTGCTGCCAATGGGAGCTTCCTGCGAGGATTCTGCCTACAACCATACTATTAAAATACTTTCTGGCCAGGGAGCGGGGCCTGTGCTTGCCATGCAGGTAGGAGGGCATGGGGGTCAGGCCCCAGTGCTGACTGCCCACCCCACCCCACCCCACCTCTACTCAGATTTTTGTTTTCAGTGTTTCTCAGCTGGTTCAGGTGGGGAAATACACAACAGGCACCCAGAGTCACTTCAGAGAAGGGGTGGGTGGTCTTGTGTCTTGGCTTCCCAGAGTCCTTTGTTGTTTTGTTTTGTTTTCCTTTTTGTTTTTTAGAGACTGGGTCTCACTATGTAGCCCGGGCTGTCCCGGAACTCACTGTGGAGACCAGGCAGGGCTGGAACTCACAGAGATCATCCTGCCTCTGCCTCCTGAGTGCTGAGATTAAAAGCGTGTGCCACTACATCTGGCTTGCCTGAGTCTTTTTTTTTTTTTAACTCTGAAAAAGAACAAGATTTTTATTGCTCTTCCCAGACCTTCCAGTTAACAGTCCACATTGCTGACCTAATGATACAGTTCCACTCACTCAAACATAAAAATCTTCTGCACTGGTGCTGGAGACGGAGCCCAGGGCCTGAGAGCATGCAAGGCTAGCCGCCATTGCGACCTCCTGTGCACACACGCAAGACTAGGTGTGTTTGCATATGGTACATGCCTGTGATGCCCGCACTGGGGAGGTAGAGGAAGGAAGAGTGGAAGTGAACGGCATCCTTGGCTACATCAGTTTGATGCAGCTTGAGCTACATAGACCTTGTCCCTAACAAAGAAACAACAAAACAAAACGCCTGTCACTGAGAATGTGTTAAAGAACCATCTCTTGCCACACCAGGCTCAGAGGTTAAGAGCACTGGCTGCTCCTGCGGAGGACCTGGGTTTGGTTCCCATCACACACACGGTGGCTCACACCCATTTGTAACTCCAGTTCCCGGGGATCTAATGCCCTCTTCTGATCTGCTCAGGCACTAGGTATGCATGTGGCACGCACAGATACAAGCAGCCAAAATACCTATACACAGAAAATCAAAAGAGGAATCTTCCAAAGTGGAGGCTCTGTTTACACACCCACCCGTCTGTGGGCCCTTCTGGCAGCTCCCGTGGAAGGCTTGGCAAAGAACTACAGCCATGTGCCTGTTTTCTAGAGGGAGAAAAAGATGAGAATTGCTCACAGGCCGGAGCTGACAAATACGGGAAAAGTTCAGACCTGCTGAGACTCCTGGTTCAGGAAGCAGAGGTAGTTGGGCAGGCATGCTGTGTGCCCAGTCAGGAAGCAGAACCCAACAAATTCTCAGGCTCCTCTCTCCTTCTTGATTTCCCCAACTCAGAAAGGGTCTCATATAGTCCAAGCTGGTCTTGAACTCAAGATGAAGTTGAGGATAACCTTGAGCTCCTGCTCCTCCGACTTCCATCACCCAAGTGTCAAGTTGGAGCTGTCATGTCCCTCGTCCCTCTCTTTCTTCGTTTAATTCATCCTGGTACACAGCTCTTGGGATGGCACCATCCATACTTAAGATGAACCTCCCCTTTTCAGTTAACTTCTTGGGAAAAGCCCTACAGGCATTCACAGAAGAGTGTCTCCAAGTTCACTCTACTTGGCATTGAGTTGACATTCATTATTAACCACCAGGGAATGGAGAGGTGGCTTGGCAGTTAAGAGCACACACTGCTCTTGCAGAAGACCATAGTTGGGCTCTTAGCATTACATCCCAGCTGCCCATAACTCCAGCTCTAGAGGACCCAACGCCCTCTTCTGGAGTCCATGGGAACTGCAACCATGTGCAAAAATCCATACACAGACACACACAGACACACACATTTTCACGTAACTCTTACAGATCACCCCTCAGAACTACTTTGACACATACCCGGTCACCACAGTGCCTTGTGGGCACCCCAGGCTCTCTCACAGACATCCCTTCACCCTCAGCCGTTTCAGCTGTGAAAAGACACGCAAGGCAGGATCCCCACTGCCTGACTCCAAACGAGGCTGAAACCCCATGTGTGCATCCACTGACCATTTTCTAGAGATAGTTTTCCAAAAACCTGTAGGAGTCTAGGGCCACAGCCGTCCGTCCGCCCTCCCGGATCATTTTCCACAACAGTAGACAAACAAATCCCCATAGAACCCCTTGCCGTCTCATGATTTGAATGCAGAGACAGACAGGGAGAAGAGAGAAGATGCCTACCTGTTTCAGGATTAAGATGTCTGGTGACTCCGTCAGGGTCGCCTTGCTCCCACGTCTTCCTCCTTCAGCATTCTCCAGAGCCAGAGCCTGTGGAAGTAACACAAACAACATGTTCAGGAGATCTGGGCCTGGCACGGGCACGGTAGCAACCACGAGGGTGAGGCTGGGGTAAGCTCTGAGGAACTCACAGCAGATGGGCCACTGCTGAGGAAGGTCCCTGGGGCAGGACGGGCTTAGGAGAAGCAAACATAAACTCCACTGTGGCTTAGTCAAGCCATAACCCCAAGGACTCGGCCTGGCCTCTTGCCTTCAAGTTTAACCCACCAGCGAATGAGGTCACTGCTAATTCCACAGACATCTGAAGGCGGGCCATTTCCCACCACCCCGCAGCCGCCAGCGGCACCCAGTCAGTGACCATGCTAAGTTCCAGAGGGTGGCACAGAGTAGCTGCTGTGGGACAGCGGCAAGACTGACTGCGGGTCAAAGAAACGAAGAGAAGACAGCTGTCCCGCAGGAAGGAGGAAGTTGTCCCCAGTGTCAAAATTGCCTGAATTCGGAATGATAAGGACTGATGCTCTATCAGTGTGGTAATACAGAGGCCCAGAGAGGCCTCGGAGGGACAGCTTCTACAGAAGCCAGGAGCGTCTGCTGCACCCTCTACTGGAAGCCTATTATGAGCTAGTCCCACCTCTCACAGGGAACAGCAAGGAATAAAGCTAGAGGGCACTGACCTGTCTGCCCAAATGAGGGTGGGTCCCCGTGAGACACAAGGGATGAGGTCCCAGGCCCAACACAGGTCAAGGGATTGGTGCATGGGGAGGAGTCCTACATAGGAAGAGGGGCATTTCTTCCCAGAGTAGGGGACCAGGGTGCCGATGGAGGCAGCAGTGTGGCGGGACCAAGGAGCTGCTGGCTGGGAGGTGTCCAGATTTCTGATGGCCAGGTTCTGGCCAGAGCGAGCTTAGCAGATGGAAGGGAGTTCACTGCAGGTGGGGGTGATGGGGCACGCCCCTTAGCCTGGTATCCCACAAGTACAGGTCTCCCCTCAAAAGCAGCCCTCCTGCTGTAGCTAGCCTCTGAGGCCTGCAACCCTGACATACAGTTTCAGTTAGAGGCGGTGGTTTTGGTTTGGCAGGGACACAAACGACATGGCCGCGGGGTTCTCAGCAGCTTGGGTTCTACGATGTTTCTAAACTTCAGTTGAAGGGCCCCACACGGCTTCATTCGGTCTAGGCCACATCATTTCCCCATGATTCCCACAGGAAAGCTTCCCATTCCACTGCCCAATTCTGCCTGCTCACAAAAATCTCGGCTGTCGTCTTGCAAGGCAACACACATTTTTTTAAAGACGCTAAGAGCTGGGTGTGCCAGAAGTTCAAATCCTCACACAACTGTCCTGTGAAGATGTTCACAGGTTTAAAGTAACTTTCTCAGAGGCTTCTAGGCGGTGAGGGGCACACCAAGGACTAGAACCTTCCTGCTCTCAATGTTTCATTCAACACGGTAGGGGCTAGGGACACAGAAGTGAATGCAAAACCTGAGCTTGGATCTTTGGGTGTGTGTTTGTGTATGTGTGTGAGTGTCTGTGCTGGGACACATGGAGGGCAGAGGACAACCCCGGCTGTCAGCCCTCACCTTCCACGTGGTAGACAGCACCAGGCTAGCTGGGCTGGCAGCAGCATGAGGGGTCACCTGTCTCCGCCTCTCACCACGTGAGTGCGGGGATTACAGGTGTGGACTATTTTGTCTGCTGTAAGTGGGCTCTGGAGACCTTAACACACATGCACACCAGATATACAGGAAAAACAGTCTGGCATGACCCATGTCTCTGAGCTCACCTCCCAGCGGTCCCTTTTACTACACACACCCAGATAAAACTTCACTAGATATTGTTGTAACCGATCCTATTATCCAACTGGTTTGGTTGGCTCATCATTACAACAAAATTCAAAACTCCATAGCCACTCCTTTGCAAATGGCACACGATTCTTTCTTAGACCTTGCTTCTGGGAGGCACTTCTGTCCACCAAATCCTTAATGTCACCCTCTCACCGCTCCCACTGGCTCTCCCAAGGTTCTGTCCTTCCTGGCCTCCCCAGAGGCCCTGCTGAGTCCTGAGTGAGCCCTCTCCAGTCTCTCCAGAGCCTCACACAGTCCGCTCACCACCTCCTTTGAGCAAACTGCATTTAGCTTTTCTGGGTAAGAGTTCTATCTGCCCATATAGACTACAACACCTCCATTCACACACACACCGCCACCAGGGCAATCGCAGCTTTATTAAAGAACACTTGCCAGGGATGGGGAGATGGCTCGGCCACTCAGAGCACTGGCTGCTCTTCCAGAGGACCTGGGTTCAGCTCCCAGCACCCACGTGGTGATCACAACCATCTGTAACTCCAGTTCTAGGGGATATGACACCCTCTTCTGGCCTCCAACGGCACATGGTGCACAGCCACGCATGTGGCCAAAACATCCACACACACATGAGCACACACACATGCACACACGCGCGCACACACACAACAACCCACAAACAAGCAAACAATCCGAGACTGCCCACTGCTGAGGAGTGGAATGGCTCCACAGAGCAACAGCGATGCTTGTGAGGTGGAATTTCAAAGGGCTTTCAGAAAGCAGAACTGGGATGGCTACAGGCAGGACACTGGCCTTCTAGAAGCTTCTGCAGGCACATCTATTTTCCTGTGCAGGCTGTGCAGCCGGGCACTTGCTGCCTGCCATCACGATGAGGAAGAGAAGGAAGAGTGGGGCATAGACTGCCCCCTCTCTGCCTCGTCATGGTCGCCCCAGATTCAAACCCCGGAACTCTTCCTTAGCTGCCTATTCATGTGTCCTCAAAGCCATACCGACGACTTGCCTTCTGCTTTCTTCAAAGGAAGCCCTTTCCATGAGAGCAGGCTCACTGAGTGGAGCTGGTGGACACCAGGACAGGCAGTGCCGGGTGCCCATGTGCTGCGAGAGAAATGCACTGCCTCCTGGAAATCAGATCCATTCAGCTCCACTCTAGTCAGGACAGGTCACGAGGAAGCCAAGCTGGGACCCAGCGAGCTCCTGGGAGCTGTAAAAATGGGCCAAGGATCATCAACTCCATCCCACCCCACCCCCCGCCCGCATAAGGAAGGGCGGCCCTGAACATGCATTTGGGAGAACAAGAGTGTGGTGAAGACAACACTATCACTAAGATACCGGGAAAGAAATCAAGATCTGCCCAGACCAAGGGAAGCTTGGCTGGAACGACAGGAACTCAGGAGGCAAGCCTGGTATGGAAGCAAGGCCAGCCTTGGCACCCAGCGGCTGTTCAACCTTCGGGTACTGCCCTAGCCTCTTTGATTCTGGTTCCGCATGAGTTAATGCAAGGCCTAAATAAAACAAGAAGTATATAAATACATCCTTCACGGTGCCTGGCATTACATAAGGGACCCGCTTCATGCTGTTCCCCTCCCTCCCTCCACACCAGTTCTCTCTGAGCACTCACTCATGAAAGCAAGTGCAGAAGCCACAGAGCATTCCCAGAGATGACCACAAAGGACAAGGGAGGCAGCAGGCAGGCGGGACAACGGGCCAGCCCAGGACAGGTGCTGGAGAGGCTTCAGGTCTCCGTGAAGTGCATGCTGGGGCCGCACACATGCCCCAACAGGAGGTTTATGAGAAACATAGAAAGAATGCTCACAGAGGCCGGGGGTGTGGCTTAGTCAGAAGAGCGCTTGACTGGGACCCACGAAGCCCTGGGTTCGATCCCCAGCACCAAACAAACTGGGTGTGGTGGCAGACGCCTATAAATTCAGAAGCAGAGGCAAGCTGGCCCAGTTGTAAATTCAGTCACCTGACTGCTGGCCCCACCAAGGCCTCCTCCACTCACCGCCCTCTGCAGCGGCTTCCCTACTCCCTCCCCAAGACAGGTTCCTTTTTTAAAAAAAAATAATGACTCATTTAGGAAGAGGCAAAAACCAGAAACTTCAATGGTAAAGATAAAAAAGCACCAAGCCCTTTAAACACCTCCCACCCTGTAGACTTGATCTCGGATCAGTCTCCCCACACTGGCCATGCTGTTTGTAACTGACGGTATACACAATTCTTCTAGCAAAAAACACTTCCAGTAAGATCTCCACTCTCAGAATCTCAGGGGTTTCATTACAGAGAAAGATGGCCTCAGGCCTCTAGCCCATTAGCTTTTGCAAAACAGTAGTAAGAAATTAAAGATTTGGGCCAGAGAGATGGTTCAGTGGTTAGGAGCACTGGCTGCTCACAACTGTCGAAACTCCGGTTCCGGGGACCTGACAACCCTCACACAGACACAAAACCAGTGCACACAAAATAAATAAATAGATCATTATAAAAAAGAAGAAGAAAGTAAAGTTTCAAGTCCATGCTTTCAACAAGGTCAGAATCTCATCTGGTGAGCTGCAGAGAGGAGTCTGAGTTATTAACACAGGCAAGCCTTTGGCGTTATGCCGGGACCTGCGGAGACTGACAATGGGTTTCTCATGGAGAAGAACTGAAGGGGCAGCAGAGATGATTTAGTGATGAAGAGCATCTGCTGCTCTCACAGAGGACCAGAATTTAGTTCTAAGCACCCATGTCAGGCGACCTGAACTCCCCCACCCCAGGCAATGTGACACCCCCTTCAGGCCGTCATAGGTACCTGCATACACCTACCCACACATTGCACACAAGAACATGTAATTAAAATTAACACAAACCTTTTAACAAAGAAGACCTCTTGGCATTAAGATTTATGTTTGCTCACAGTATTCTAAGGGAACAAAATTACATAACACTTCAGATTACCACGTGAACTACAGTGAAGTCTAAATAAAACTAGGCTAAAATGAACAACTTCGATGGTCCAAATTCAGCATCCTCAACATTGGCTATATGTTGCTGTATTTTCTAAGTTCCCAGGTCCCACACCCTAAAGTCTATACTACATTTGGTCTGGGGTGGAAGACCTGGTGTCGGGGTTATTTTGGTGTTTATTTTTCTAGTTTTCTGTGATTTTGATGCACTATTAAAATTGAGAATCATTCGTGTACAGGTTTTATTTTTTTTTTAAAAGTGGGCTAGAAGGTAGTTCAGTCTTGCAAGCAAGAGGACCTAAGCTCAACAGAACCTGTGTAGAAATGTGAGCATGGTGGCAGACACCCATAGGAACGGCAGGGTGAGAGGTAAAGCTGGAATCCCTGGATACTCAAGGGCCAGACTAGCTGGCCCATGTAGTAAAACTCCAGGCTAACCAGAGACACTATCAAAAAAAAAAAAAAAAGTGGAAGAAGCCCGGAACCAGACCCAAGATTGTCCTCTGATCTCTACATGCACATTATGCATGTGTGAACGTACACACACAGAGACATACATACAGAGTAGCAAGACTTGGCTCCCAGTATCTACAGGGCACAACTCCAGTTTCAGGTCATCTGATCCCCTCTTTTGGCCTCGGAGGGAAACCAGGCATGCACGTGGTGCACTGGCATTCACTCAGGAAAAGCACTGATACACGTAAAATAAACAAACCTTTAAAAGTAAATAAATAAAACATCTAAAAAATTAAGGAAAGCTAGGAATGTGGCCCAGGTGTTGAGCACTTGCCTAGCATGCACAAGGCCCTGGGTTCCACCCCAGAACCACAAAAATACTTCCACGCATACACGGATCATGCACACACGCACATGGACGTAAGTTAAAAGCTAAGTACAAAGTGGTACCAGAAACAAAATCAAAAGCAAATTTGATAAACAGCTCCCAGGCCAACTCTGCCCAGGACTCTGGCATTCACAGACTTGAATAATAGTGATGATAATGATGATGATGATGATGATGATGATGATGATGATGATGATGATGGTGGTGGTGGTGGTGGTGGTGCTGGTGGTGGTGATGGTGATGGTGATGATGGTGATGGTGATGATGATGGTGGTGGTGGTGATGGTGATGATGTGAGGTTAACACAGAGATGCTGACCTCTATTTGTGGAGCATTTGCAAACATCTTCCAGTTACTATGACCACTTCCTGACACTTCCGCTACCCCACCCACCCCTAACCCCTACCCAAGGGGTAAAGTCTGATCATAACCCGCTCTGACACCATCTCGCTCACCGTCATCCTCCCTGCTCCTCACCTGGCAATGCCAGCCCAAACCCAGCCCTCCTTGCCATACACACGCTTTTTCTGAAGTTCCTTCTCTGCCACAAACTGCTATACCGCCAATGGCCTGCACTGACCCAAGGTCACAGCAGCCAGGGCTCCCTCTCCATCCTCCCCCTAACTGGTTTCCTTAGCCTTTCTGTCTCCCAAAGCGAGGGCACCTGACGACCGTAAATCGGGAATCACCACAGTAGGCGACAGAGGCAGACACAAGGAGGTTGTCATTTTACCTTTCAGTTTGAACTTGGAGCAAACAAGTGTTTTTTTGTTTTTTGTTTTTTTTTTTTAATGAATTAAAACCAGGGACCAGTGAGGTAACTCAGCTAGCTGGCCGAGCTTGAGCTATGTGCTTCAAAGCCAGACAGCCTGAGTTAGAACTCTGGGACCCACGTGGTAGGAGAGAACCAACTCCTGCAAACTAGATCTTCATACATGTACTGTGGCATGTGTATGCTGTATGCCCACACAAGCACAATAAATAAACAAATACATTTTAAAAATCAGAGACACAGAGGCACAGGTTAAAAAAAAATAAATGTACAGCACTTTAAATGCAGAAAATCTGTCCAGGGAGTTTACATACCCAAATTCAAAATGTAAAGAATACTGAGTGGATTGCAGGTGACATGTTCGTCCCCTTTTTCTGTGTAATCTTTATTACTTCTGACTTCTGGAGTAAAGGAGTCACGACAGTTCAGAACCAAGACTAAGCATCAGAGATCACCCAGAATGCACATACAATGAGCATCGAACTCCAGGCCAGGTCCCAGCATGCATTGCAGAACCACACCCTCCTTGACAAATAGACGACTTCGTCATTAGCCCCTCTAGGTTTCTCTGGTCTGCCTAGGCTTTGGAAACTAATCCCTGAGCCATGGTGGGTTCCCAAGAACAGATGTGGAAAAGGTTTCTTGGCGTGACAAGCCCTGTCCAGAGCCCATCTGGCATCTACACCCACACAAGTCCATGTCCTCTCCTGTGTGTCTCCCTGGACCTCCATCTTTGTCTTCCTCAGGAACTATTTCTCAGTAGCACTGAGTCTCTGCTGACGACAACCACACATACTCCAATTATCAGGCAGCTTAGACATCAGGAGTCTAGAAACTCAAAAGACCATAAGGGGCAGACCGCAGGATTCCCCAACTCACCCACTCTCCATCACCCCCTTGTCTGTTGAGGCAAAGAAGAGAAGTGGATGAATATCTCAAAAGGCAGGAAGAGAGCTAAGAGCTCAAGGCTTGGGGACCACAGAGCACGGAGCACGGAGCACGGAGCACTGCCAGGGAGGTACAGGGCCCTTGAGTCACACCTCTGAGAGGAGGAGCACTGCCTGGGCTGCCCAGGCAGAAAGAACCCTGACACACTTAGGAACGGCAAATCCACCTGGGCATGCCAGGAGGGACCCAAGTGAGGAACTCAGCCTCTCCTTGGTGGGGACTACTTCCCTGAAGCTCCAGTCCTTCCAGTGTCTAAAGAGGATCTAAGCCAATGGGGTGGGTGGAAAATAGGAATAGAGAAAAAAGAAATGAAATTAAACAGCATCACATGGAGATAGGCCAAGTCCTCGCTAGGTAACACAAAGTCACTGCAAGTGACCTGGGTGACTCTGGGAGACATGAGCTCCCAAAACAGACTTCTGCCAATTATCCAAACTGCTGGGACGCCGAACTTTGAGATGTCAACAGAGCCATCGCAGGGACCAGCCCTACTCAACCCAGATGCATGTCCCCCACAGAGATAACTGTGGTTTTGCTCATTAGTTTTTGTGGCACTCACTGCGAATAGGAACCTGGGTCTCAAGCCTGCTAGGCAAGTACTCTAACACGGAGCTACACCTTCAGCGCAAGGCTTTCTGGGAAGCCTTCGTGAGGGAAAACACCACTGACGACTCTTAAGTACGGTTGTCAGGCTAGCTAAGTGGCTCAGAGAGAAGGGATGACCGTGGACAACCCTGACCACCTGAGCTCAAGCTCCAGGACTCACAGGGTGGGAGGAGAGAACCAAACCAACAAACTGTCCTCTGCTGTCCACATATGTGAATGGACCCCCCCCCCCCGCCCCACACACACACAGAGGCCTGGGCGCTCTTTCTCTCTCTCTCCCTTTCTCCCTCCCTCCCTTCTTTCTTCCATCTCCTCCCCCTCCACACACACACAATACACATACTTTTTAAAGTTCTCAAATATATCAGCTACCATGGTGGGAGCTTTGGCCCCTCTGAGGCTCCAGGGACACTTCTCTCAGACTTTGTATGGTAATGGTCTTCCCCACGGGCCCCTCGTGTGCTGTACCACCCTGGAGACATTCCTCAGTCCTGCCTCTAGCCCCATAAACAATTGCTTGCTTCCAGTCACTTGGGTGGAGCCTTGCAGTGAAAGCGAGTTCAGAGAGGTAAGAGCTACACTTGAGCATGCCGGTGTCTTGCTCGGCATTCAGGACACTGTGTTCAGAACAGTGAGGTGACATCCTGGGCCACAGTGCAGCGTCACCTGCCACTGACTGCCCAGGAAGAGATGTGGGAGGTGGGAGTGGTTGGAGAAGGTCTCATGGAGGAAGTGAGATCTGACTTGGATCTCAAAAAGTGAGGTTCAATTAGGTCAAACGGAAAGGAGGTGGGAAGAGAACCCCAAGCAGTGGGCTGGCGTAGACCAGCTATGGTCACAGGACAGGTGGGGACCATAATGGAGGAACGACATTTAGGAGTCACATGGTAGGTCTAAGCCTGCCTCCACGTCTCAGACTGACATCCTCCATCAGTCAAAGAGGATGAAGACAAGAATAACGGTACCCACTCTCTAGGGATGTAAAGAGAAGATGCTCCTGAGGTGCTCATGATATTTGCTCCCTGATGCCAAAATGCCTTTATTCTTCTAGCCAAATGGACTACCTACTGCCCACCTGATGATGTAGCTAGGGCATTTTCTTTTTTTTCTTTTCTTTTTTTTTTTTTGCGGAGTAAAGTTAAACGTTTATTAGGGTTATGGAGGGGAAAAGGGAGAAGAAGAGAGACAGACAGAAGTGGGGGGAAAGGGGAGAAGATGGGGAGAGAGACAGAACCTGCCTCTCCCTAGAGGAAGACAGGAAAGAGCGGGCATTTTCTTTTCTTTCTTTCTTTCTAGGGCATTTTCTTTTCTTCCTTCCTTCCTTCCTTCCTTTCTTAAATGTTTCCTCTTTACTCTCTTGTATAAATTAGTTTGAATGTCTTTATTAGCATATTTTTATGTGTTTGTAATCCTGTGTGTGAGATATGTATACATACGGTGCACATGGAGGTCAGGATCAGGTGTCTTCCTCCACCTTATTTTTTTGGGGACTTCTCACTGAACCTGAAGCTACATATTGAGCTTCAAAGTCTTCCTGTCTTTGTCTGCCCAAGTCTGGGATTACAGGCATATGCTGCCCTCCCTGGCTTTTTGTGTGGGTGCTGAGGATCTGAACTAGGGTCTTCATTCCTGTACGGCAAACATTTTATTGACTGAACCGTCTCCACAGTTGTCTCCCCCCTTCTTCTTCTTCTTGTTTTTAGTTTGAGGTCTCAATGTCTGAGGGCGGCCTTGTATTTCTGATCCTCTTCCACTCTACTTCCCAAGTGCTGGAATTATAAGTGTGTACCATCATGCCTGGTGGCAGCGCAGACAAGCTACTAAGTCCTTTCTATGTACAAGAACCCTGCCAGGACTAGAAATGCCAACCAGGAACTCAGGACTGGGAACCACAGAGAACATGAAGGCAGAAGGCTAAATATGACCAAGAACTCTCAAGAAGAGTGACGACTGTTACTCTGTTAGATCTGGCATTGGCACTGGTGGTGGTGGTTTACTTGTTTTTAAGAGTCATGTATCACACGCTGGCCTTGAGCTTGCTATATAGCACGGGTGCCCCAGCACTGCTGATCTTCTTGCCTCCACCTCCCAGAAGGGGATCAAAGCCTCTTCTGGCCTTCAAGGGCCCTCGGCACACAAGTGGTTCAGATGTGTACATGCAGGCAAAACATTCATACACAAAGCAAAATAAAGTCTTTTTTTTAAAAAAAAAAAAAAAAACTTTCCAGGCAGTGGTGGCTCACACCTTTAATCCCAGCACTTGGGAGGCAGAGGCAGGCAGATCTCTGTGAGCTCTAGGCCAGCCTGGTCTACAAAATGAGTTCCAGGACAATGAGGGCTACACAGAGAAATCTTTTTTTAAAAAAAAATTAATTAAAGTAAAAAATTTTTATGTGTACGTGTGTGTGTGTGTGCGTCTGCGTGTGGATTTAAGCATATGAGTACAGGTGCCCTCAGAGGCCGGTGCACGCTAGGCAAACACCCAGTCTCTCAACAGGCTCTTGACGGGTGAGGCACCTGTTCTACTCATCAAAAGACTTGAAAAATAAAAGACTTATTAATTCCTTCCATTATTTATTTAGTAACCTTTGTGAGATTATCTCCCTTTCTTTATTATTTAATTTTTATTTTTATTATTTATTGATTGATTTTTTTTTGAGACCAGATTTCTCTGTATAGCTCTGGCTCTGGCTCTGGCACTAGCTCTATAGACTAGACCAGGCTGGCCTCGAACTCATAGAGATCCGCCTGCCTCTGCCTCCCAAGTGCTGAGATTAAAGGTGTGTGTCACCACTGCTGGCCCCTTTATTTAGTATGCATATGTGTGTGAGTGTGTGTGTACTTTGCATATGCAGGAGCCTTCAAGACCAGATGAAAATGCCTGGTCCTGAGAAACTGGAGGGTGGTTATAAGCCACCATGTGAGTGCTGGGAACCAAACCAGGGTCCTCTGCAAGAGCAGCCAGTGCTCTTAACCAACAAACTATCTAGATAGATGGTGGCTCTCAAGATTTTCTGTAAAGGGCAAACCAAATTATGTTCCAAATAGATGTTCCTTCAGTGTCCTTAGGGCATCTGGAACAGTACCACCATCCTTCCACCAGAAGCCACGGGCATGGTCCACACCCTTCCTACCACCATCCTTCCACCAGAAGCCATGGGCATGGTCCACGCCCTTCCTACACTATTCCACATTACCAAACACACAATGACTCACGGTAACAACCCTGAGTAGTATGAGAGATGCAGCTCAAAGCCCTCCTGGGGGAGCTTCTAATAACAAAAATTCATGTCCAATGCCACCAATGTCCTGCTAGCACAAGAAAGAAACAGTAAGCGACAGCCAGCGTCACATCATGTACCTGTGTGGTCTCATGGGGCTTGATTTAATCCTGTCACTATCTTCAATGTCAGTGTTCTTATTTTTAAAAATGGGGCCCCACATTTGCATCCACATTGGGCCCCATAAACTGCGAAGCTGATTCTGAGCAAGAGGCAAGGGTGTGGGAAGGGGCGGAAGCTTCGTAAAGCTGGTGGGAGGGTGGCTCCCCCTCTTCCCCCTTCTCCCCCTCACTGGACTAGGCCAGGGGTCGGGATGGGGGTGGGCACAGATAAGTGGAGGAGGGGCACCAGTGCTACAGGAACGTTCAAAACCAAATCCAAACCAACCTAGATGGCATCCCACCAGCCCAGGGTGAAGAGTTGGGTTGAAAACCAATTATGTTCCCCTAAAACAGGCAGACAAGCTGAGAGTTGGCGTGAAGAGCTGAGGAAACAGACTCAGACTGGGGCGAGGAGTGGGGATCAAACCGAAACTCTTGATCTTACAATTGTCTATCTATAGGTTCAGATCAAGAAGAAAGACAGTGTGTGTGTGTGTGTGTGTGTGTGTGTGTGTGTGTACATGTGCTAAAGAGAGAGAGAGAGAGAGAACCCACGTTAACTAAAGCAACCTGCACTGAAGATACCGGTCAACCTTTACTAGTTGACCAAACTGTCATTTTTAATTCCTACCCATCAAGGACATTGTTGTCTCACCCAAACCCTGATCTGCCATCCATGAGAGCCATGATTCTAAAGTGACACCAGGGAGGTCAAGGCCAGAAAGAACCTTAAGAACTATCGGGTTTCAACTCTTGTCCCTTTGGGGAAGGTCCTCTTCAAACTATCAATATGGCTTCCAAGGAACCTTGTCAACCACCCCCCACCCCCCACCCCCCGCGGTGCTACACCTGGCCTGGTCCAATTCTCACTTCAGAAATGAGGAAGTTGAGGCTGTAACAGGGAAGTCACTGGTCAGGGCCACTGAAAAGGGGGCAGGACCAAAACCCGGAAACTTTCAGCTTCCCCACCTGACCTCTCAATTTCATGATAGCAAACAAAATTCAGGTTCACTGTACAATCACCAGCCCTGCCACATACAGAGACGTCACAGATTTCCCAGCATCCTTGGATCAAGTCTTCTGGTCCTTTCTTTGTCTTCCAGAAAATGAACTCTGGTTACATGGGTGACTTTTAAACCACGAAACTGAGGCAGGACACACACCTAGGCCTGGGCAGACTCACTCCCTAGCCCATCATTTGGCAAGGTAGGGCAAACCAAAGGTCAAGTTGTGGACCCCTGCAAGGCCTTGGCATTTGCAAACATTGCCTCTTTTATCTTAAAGGTTTACTTATTTGATTTGATATGCATTTATGTCTGTGCCCTAGGAGGCAAGAAGAGGAGGGTTCACATCTCCTAGAAGTTGAGGTACAGACAGTTATGACCCAACATGTGGGTGCTGGGAATCAAACCCAGGTCCTCTGGAAGAACGGCCAGTGCTCTGAAAGGTTGAACCATCTCTGCAGCCCACACCAGAGAGATAGAGACTGAGCTCTGGGATTACAGACTGTGAGCCACCACACCCAGGGTTTCGGAGCACTGGGGGGAAGTGCTCTAACAGCTGAACTGTGCGCCCACCACCATCGCCTTCACACCCCTGCCAGGCTCCTTGATGCTCAATGTGTGTTTGTTGTTTCTTTCCTTCCTTCCCTCCCTCCCTCCCTCCCT